>JAUJDW010000041.1:0-122207 GCA_030512325.1 Lasiodiplodia hormozganensis
GGGGGGAACGTACGGTACACAGGTTGTGACTATGGGTGACGCTTCGTCCTTTCGTATATCGATGGTCTTGTACTTGAGCACGTCGACGTAGATGTCGTTGCCGGCGTTGAGCTTGTAGTCGATTCCCCTGGTGCAGTTCTTGGTGTCACCGTAGCTCGCCACGGCCTGGAGGTGCGGCTCGCTCGTAATGACGAGGCCCACGTCCTTTTGGATCAATGGGAGGTGCAGGGTGACGCCGATGCTGACCGGGAAGCCGAGTCGCACTCCGGCCCGGATCGACCCAAAGGCCTCGCGCCGTGGCGTCCACGTAGGGACGAATCCCTCGAAAGAAGAGACGGGGTCATTGCGGTCGGCCAGGTCGACGGTAGCCTTGAAGTCGGAGAAGGTGGCCTCGCCGCCGGCCAGCACGTTGCCCTCGGCCTCGAGCTTGAGCGATGCCCGGAAGTCCCACCGCACGGCGGGCCCTAGGGTGATGACCTTGGGGATGGAGAAGCCTGGAGGGATGGCGACTTCGGCGATGTTCCTCTGCCATGACCACGGCGTAGCCTCGGCAAAGGCGTCCAGCCCGAGTATGAGCTTCGCCGCTAGATCGCTGCCCTCGACGGTAATGGAGCCCTTGGTCATCTCCAGCTGGCTCAGGCTGAAACTGATATGGCCCTCGACGTAGAATGTCGCCGTGAAGCCGCAGTCGACGCAGTACAGCTTGAACAGTGTGCTGGTATTTCCCTTTTCGAACTCCGTTTTGTTCTCATAGAGAAGCACCTGCGAGCCCCACGGACTGTCGTCATCCACCTTGGGGAAAGGTGCAAGCCCGAACCCCTGCCGGGCCTTGATGGTACTCGCGAGCGAATAGTCAACCTGGATGTCGAAATCCGGCTTGATATTGGACAGCGTCTCTGAGGCCTGTCTGACAATCTTGACCAACTTCTTGTAAGCCGACCTGATATACCCGCGGAGGCCTCGTGCCGTCTCCTTAGCGTTTTCGCGGAGTTGCGGGTCGTCCTTAAGATTGGAAATCGTGCTCTGGGCCACCCTCTCGGCGACCGCCATCGGGTTGGCCTTTCCAACCTTGTTCTTCGAGCCACCACCCTTGCCGTCCTGAGCTTCCTGGATAGACAGCAGCCTCGCCGCCTTCCTCTTCGCTGCCCGCTCCGCAACCGCTTCGGACCGTGCAATGTCTGAAGCCTGTTTGGCTGCCTTGTTCACTGTTGTAAGGTTGGCTTTGGCCGTCCTTAATTTCTGGGCCATCCCCCAGTCGGTTGGATTGCGCCTGGAGTCGAATCGACGGTGGTAGTAATTGGCCCGGGCTTCTTCGGCGGCTTGCCTGGCCTTCTGGAGATTTTTCTGCGCGATGCTGTACGCCTTTTGCGTTCCCTTGGCGCCCTCTTTGGCAACGACGGCGTCCTGGGCTACTTGTTCCTTCAGTCGCCTCGGTGGACCGTAGGGCTTATTGGCCGGCTCCGGCAGTGGATAATCGTCGGGGTTCTGGGACTTCTGCTTCTTCTGTTCTTCCGGTGGGCCGTAGGGCTTCTTGGCTGGCGCTGGGATTGGATAATCTTGGGCATTCTTGGCGGCCTTCTGTGCCGGCTTGGGTTCCGGCGGGTCGTAGGGCTTCCGGGCTGGCGCTGGGAGCGGGTAATCCTGACGCTTCTCGATCGGTTCGTCGGATGGCTGCGCGCCTTCGGTGTCGATGATGCCGCTGTTCCAGATGTCGTAGTCCGGGTCGCCAGCCGTCCCGTTGGCCGGGCTGTCCTCGTCCTCGTAGTCCTCCTCGGCGTAAGTAGACAGCCCAGGGGCGAAGTCATGGAGCGTGTCGGCGAAGTCCTCGTCAAAGTCGAGGGCGCCTTCCTCGTCATCGCTGTCGTCGTCGTCGTCGTCGTCGTCCGTCAGTGATGCACCAGCGTCCGTCTGGCTCGGTGAAGGAGCAGCGGGCGTGGTACTCTGGGGCACGTTGGCGCCCCAGACCAGGTCGACATGGTCGAAAAAGTCTTGGACGTCGATCTCCACGGCGTCGAGGATGGCCGTGAGCGTGGAATCCGGGTAGGTTACGGCCGTCACGTTCCAGTAGCTGTGCTGGCCGCTGGCCGGCGTGCCGCCGCAGTCTGCGCTTGAGGTGATGGCGACGAAGTTCTCGTCCCATGCGGACCGGGCGAAATCCACGGCTTCCTCAGTCGATAGATCAACCTTCAGGCCCTGCGGGGCGCAGCTGACGTCTACGATTTGCGCCGAGTGCTCCAGGACGACGGCCGGGGTGGTGTGGTTTGCCGTCATTTCGGCGACCAGGTGTTTGGTCGAGAGATCCGAGTTGCCGTCCAGGGTAAAGGTCAACTTGGAGCTGTTTGTCGGAGTCAAGCTGTCGAGGCCCTCCGAAGGCTGGTTGCCGGGCACTGCGGGCAGCAATGTCGGCCAGTCAGACGCGTCCAGGGTGGAAGTCGAAGTCTGGTCATCGCTTGCTGGAGCTGGCGCAGTACCCGGTGCTTGAGAAGGCTCTTCAGGAGCCGATGAGCCTTCCGGAGAGCCCTCGTCTCCGTCGTCCGCAGCCGGAAGAGTGGCTGTGACATATGCAGTCTGGGTGGCGGTGGTGGTGGCGGTAGTGACTGTGGTCGAGGTGGCAGTTAATGTCGTGGCCGGAGTGCCAGCGTCGTCATCATGCGGGGCGGGTAATGTAGTGGCAGGAGCTCCATCGTCGTCATCATACGGGACACTCTTTGTAATGACATTGGTCACCTCAATAGTGCTGTGTACGGTGCTATCGAGAGGGGCATCGTCAACCCCAAGCTCTGGCAAGGCGAAGCCTAGAACGGACCCTGCAAGGGAGGCGATGAGGAGAGGACGGTGCATGGCCGTGACAGATTGGCGCTGCGAAATCTAGCCGCGACTCACGGGAAAGGTGATCTGCAAGAGCCCATGTTGCTTCTCACCAAGGCGGAGAGCATGCATGTATATATGCATTGATAGGAATTTCACAAGAGTTGAGCAACACTCCGGTTCAACTTGGTTTTCACATGCGCTACATGGTGATCAGGGCATTTAGCGAAAAGTTTAAATCCACAATGACAACTGTTAAACGCGCGTAAGTGGATTTGCGTTTACCAAATAGGGTATAGCGCTTTGCCGAAATCGCCAGTCTGAGCTCAGGGTACCTCACGATAGACATCTTAGGTGATGATTTTTACTAGCGATTGGGGTACACCCTGCGTCATTGAGTTGAAATATTCTCGGAAGTACTCCCTTGTTCACCTCGCCAACATTCTGCCGCGGTACCGCTTCTATGAGCTTTTCAACCGCTTGTAGTGCCTCTTTCTTCGGTGTCCTTTCTCCCGTGTTCAGTAAATGTTCACCGGGAACAGAGCTCACTTATATCCGAGGACAGCGGTGGGCTGCTCTCCTTGGCCGTGTGTCGTTAGCAGATGTCTTACCCCTCAAACCCCTCGATATGCCAAGACATTGAACCCGTAGCGCTAGGCCTACGAGAGCAGCTATCTATCCCTCATTCCACTTATTTGACGCTTGCAATTGAATGAGCAGATTTTATATGTCGCATACAGCTCAGTGGGTAGCGAAAGAGGACTGGAGAGCTGACGTGCGGTGCTGGTGCAACGGCTAGCGCGTTGCGGCTGAAAAAAAAACGGCCCCGTTGCGGCTGACACCATCCCTGGATTCCAGATCGATCGTCTTCCAAGCTGCTTGCGCTTGCGATGGGAATAGAATTATACCATACCAGAGAATAAAACGCAAAAACAGAAAATTGGCCAGGAAAATATATCGCAGTAGCTATGAGATGGGCGCAGTGGAACCAAGCGCCACCCGCCCTTACCGCCCCTCGCAGCCCGTAGAAACTGTAACGATAGTGGTTCAAGGATCAATGATGAGCACAATTGGAATCCAGATCGAGTTGCTGAGGGGCAGAGTCGCTTGGAAAATACATTGTTTATATATCTCACGCTATGCTATGTAACGTGACTCTTCATAGTAAACTGGCTCTCAACGGGGGCTCCCTGGGGTTAGCGAGCTGTCATTGAGTCGTATTGAGAATTGGTGACCTAGTATGAGGCGGACCGTCACAGAAATCCCTCGGTGCGATGGGAGAAGTGTAAGGTGTACTAGTCCTTTCTGAATAGTCTCCTTGGAAGAAATCAAAAAATGTCAGAGGATAAGTAGTGGGCTTGTGTTAATCATCGACCTCCGCGGGTAGATACCACAGGTTGTTTCGGAAATGGATTTGGGATAGTCAGGCCTCCTAAGCTCATACGTGAACCCTCGCCTCAGGGCATTTTTAATATCTCACTCCGGGGGGAGTGGAAGCTAACGTCAGGACGTAGATGTCAAATTTAAAAATGGACATGTTCATCCGGACGTTAGCTTCACGTATCCATAAACGCCTTTTTCAGCAAACCCGAAAAGCCTCTTTGTCCTCCATGCACGACAAGTAGTTGTGGAAGAGTGACAACTTGTCGTATTCAGAATGAACATCACATCTGCTGGCGGCGCTCTTGAGAAAGCCAAAATCGCTGAACAGAATGAACCAGTCTTTTCAGCGTGTCACCGCCGTCGTCAGAAGATTCGTGTTTCCGACAAATGTAACCGAGCCACGGTCAGCGTTCGATTTGACCGTGTGGTAGATGAAGATGGGCTTTTCTTGGCCTTGATAACCGTCGATGGTGCTCATTCTCATGTCGAAGAAGCTGCTCGGGCCCCCTTGTATTCAATGTACTCACGCCGCATGCCCGTCCACGCGTTCTTGTCGTTTGTATATTCTGTCAAAATGACAACATCATCACTTCCCGGCCTTGGACAGGCGTGTGTGTAAGAAGCTCAAAGAGGAATTGCATCAACCGGGCCTGTCATCCTGGATGCATAAGCGACATCTCTCCTGGCACTCTCTGGGACGTTGAGTTGACGGAGAAGCGTAGCGTTTTGCTGCGCTGGTTGCAGAGTGACTCGCGGTAGGGTCCTGTTGTGAAGAAGCTCTCCAGGCCGCTGAGCAAGTCCTCATCTTCACAGCGGTAGGCGCTGGTGAATCTTGTTTGGTACACTTCCTTCTCAACGAGCTCCGTGCAACCAGGGTTGGCACGGTATTGCGTGGTGAGGATGAGAGCGCGGCGGTTGAGGACTTTTTCCGCGTATGTGAGGATGGAGGACACGCCCCAGGCTGCGGACTCGGACTCTTTTTGACTCGCTACCAGGCAGGTTGGAGGGAGCTGATGAGGATCATCCGCAAGAACGACTGTACTGATTTTGTCTTGCGCAGTGATCGCCCTCAAGAATTGCGGGACGGAGGTAGCGCCAGCTTCCTCGTTGATATGGTACGTAGCGAACCTGGACGCTATTTGCGGCTTCGGGAGTTGTGATGAGGATATTTGTCTCGTTCATAGCAAAGCCCACAGTCTGCCTGAACTTCTGATCGAACTCCTGCTTGCCTTTCCAGCTGTTGCCAGACTCAGGATCTGTCTGAACTCGTTCGGCTCGCAGCTCCAAAAAGCGTTCTGCCACCTCGTTCTCACGATTTTCTCTAGCCCATCTGATCGCTGTCTGGGCTAGCGAGAATCTGTGGTCCAGTGAGTTTCTCTGGGCACTGGTGGAGAGCCTGTTGCTTCTGTAGAGGAGCGTTGCCTCATTTCCGTCGATGTGTGAGATTCCGGACAGTTCGTGATCTTCTTCATCGCGGGTGGAGAGGATGGACTTTTCCACCATGCCAATGTTGGCACGACATAAGGATATGAAGTATCCGAGGACGCCATGACTCGTTGCGGCTTTGTAGACGGCGGCGAGGAAACTTCTGGCAGCGCCGTCAGTTGGCGCCACGACCTTCACCTTGTCGCCAAGCAACGCAGCTGCAACAGCGATGGCACGAGACTTTCCGTTGCCAGAAGGGCCGACGGTCATGGCTACCCCGTCCTTGATGTCATGGATAGCGCTGTTAAAAGCCCCGGTCCAAGTCTGCACGTATGCTGATGAGTAGGACTTGGATGCGCTCGGCTGTTGATGGATTGGCCATGAGGAAGTCGACCTCCATGTCTCTCCGATTCTCACTTGATGATCGAGTTTCCCAGAGGGATTACCAGATATCGAACATAGTGGGAGGGATTGTTTGCGTCGAGGCGGCTCGCTTGGCTATGCTCGCAATGCCTTGGGCAAGGCTATCCACCAGCCAGCCGGCATCCTCGATGCTCACATGCATATCCTCAGAGCAATCATATTGAGACGCCCCATTAACGAAAGGCACATTTGATGGGGGCATCTGTTCTCAAATCGGGAAGGTGGCTGTCGAATTCTGGTCAACCAAGTCTCGAGTCTTTCAGAGGGAGTGACGAAAGTGGATAAGTATTGCGGCGGCCGGAAAAGTAGTAAGATATAAGTCAAAGCGCAGTCGGACCATAGGTGGAGCATGTGACTGAACTTTTAACCATGGATGTACAGGGGGACATTGCAGCCGACGGCTAGCGTGAATTGAATTTTCGCTCATACCATGTGTAGTTGAAGCTATCGTCCGGACGTGTTTGTCAAATTGTAATCCATCTGCAGGTTCGATGGAGCAACAACAAGGGCGGAGAAATTTCGGTGATGGTATTCCTCCGAGAAGCGGCTATCGTTGCCTATAGCCGCGGCGAGCAGGGCGAGCTGGAGACCCGTGAAATTTACCACGACGAACTGGCGGCGCTATGCACTAACAACTATACACACGCCGAAATAACAGTTCCGTTCTCTGGAGAGTCACAATACCCTACGGCTTGGCGAGCCTTTCTGCGAACTTGGTCACTATAAAGGCTAACAGAGCTTACGATGAGGTCCTGGGAATCATTCCTCACACCCTACATCATGACCATGCGTGACCTGACACGCTCGATATGGTGGCATACCTAAGCCAAGACATGAAGTACCTCCACGAGTGCAATGTGGA
Organism: Lasiodiplodia hormozganensis; assembly: GCA_030512325.1. NCBI lineage: Eukaryota > Fungi > Ascomycota > Dothideomycetes > Botryosphaeriales > Botryosphaeriaceae > Lasiodiplodia > Lasiodiplodia hormozganensis. Next base: position 6,902 of record JAUJDW010000041.1, read on the forward strand.
CGAGGATAGGCTCGAAAATTCGCACCGACAGGAGTGAGAAGGTGCGGGGCAGATGAATAGAATCGGGGGGAAGATACAGCGTGTGGGTGAAGGATTTATTAGACTGAGGCGGGGATTGTTGGCAAGTGTGATCGCCAAGGAGGGCAATTCAGTGCTTTCTCCCAGGTAGCTCATTGCATCACACGTCCACCTCCTCGGTCATGGACGGGACGGTCGCATTTCGTCAGGGCCAGTTGGTGTGACTCGGCGCGTCATTAGACCGCACGTGATTTTGCGTGTGGACTTGGAGCTGCTCGGCTTCCTGCTTTGAGAACCTGCGCCCGTGTTCCCTTATTGCGAAGTTCTCACCTCAGAAGCAGAGGTCGCCGGACGCCATCAAGCATTAGCCAATCAGAACCTCCGCACGCCGCAACTACCCAGCGAGTCAAATCCCAACCCTGCCCCATTGGGAAACAATGCTTGACCGTGTGAGGAGTAGTCGCACCAAGGCAAATCGCCTTTCCTGTGGGTGAGGTTGCTTGCATCTGCATCTCACTTATTTGAGGCTACTGAATTCAGCCCAAGCCAAGATCCGTTTTGCTATGCGCGATGTTGGATTCCCAGCTGGACGGGTTTACCGGAATGCCGTTATGGATGTAGCGAGCAGACAACACGGAAATCGCGTCTCACGTGTCAAGGTACCCTTGCTAGTACCTTCCATTTGCTCTTAGACATTATCTGTGCAATCAAACACCGCGCATAACCTCCGGGCCCATCTTTCGCAGCCTAACATTTACCCTCACCGCAGGGTGCCCCCTGTCACCCGCCATGCTCTGACCTGAATCGGCACAGCCTGCTGGCGCCTCTCTTCGCTACTCACACCTCACTGTCCATGCTGACTGTAGATACTAGCCATTTCTCACCCCAGCCCCAAGGTAACGAATACCCACGCACCCGCTCCGCTCAGGTTGCCCGCTCACATCAGACCGACTAGGATACTGGTCCCTTACAGCCGACGGTGCTCGCTACCCCGGCTGACCTTCATAAAGCCAAGCACTCAGACACTGAAGCGGATACATAACCTTCCACTGCCAGCCCACGATCTCGCAAACCCAAAACGCCAGCAGAACATGCCACGAGCCTCATCCGAAGATGGCAAAGGTCTTGAGGATCCCCTAGAGCCCGCCGGCATCACTCTCAGTTATCGAATGTTTGATGCTACTGCGGCACCGGTGCCTCAACAGCTCAGCTATCACTTCTACTCCTCGTTCCGTCCTGGTCCACGTGAACGGTCTCTCGACCGTGACAGCATCAACAAGGTCATTCAGGAAATAGTGCCCGAAAAGACCATGACTGATGGCTCCCATGTCACTGACGCAAATGAAATCGAAATTCTGCAAGTACCGGAAGCCACGACAGATCCAGCAGCCAAGGGGTTGGAAGCAGGAAGTGACTCTGACCTGAAGAAGGACCTCACCCGCGGGCAGCAGGAATACCAGAACCTCAAGGAACGTGAGGCGCCCACCGCTCTAAAGAAAAGATTCAGTGATATTGAGCTGCCACAGGTGGCAAGCAAGAAGGCGAGAATGACAGCGTCGGATGGCTCTCTCAGCCCCAAGACCACCATTGATGTGCTGGACAGCTCCAGGACACGTACAGAGGAGCCATAAGTCAGCACCAAGATCATTGACGACCGGTCGGCACGAACTGCCATCCAAAGCAACTCCTCGTATCAGCATGAGCGTCATAATCAAGATGACACGGACGATGACGATGAGAAGCCACAGGTGCTGACCGAGAGCCAGAATGGTACGTCTGAGTCTACCGGCCACGAAATCCCTTGAATCAGAGAGACAAAACAAAAGGATGACCAGCTTATCATGAAACAGATGATCAAGCCCCACTCAAAGCGCCTGACCAGCCCACGCTTAAATACACGTCCTCGGCTATAGATGCCATTACGGCGGCTTGGGGTGAGAAAAACGTAAACAGCATCCCCGGAAAAATCAAAAAAGACGTCTCATTGCAGCAAGTTATCGTCAGGTGGGTTAGTACAAAAAGCACGCCCAGCTTTGAATACGCAAGGAGCTGGGTGAACCACGCCACCATCCAAAGACTTAAGTACGGTGGTCATACTAGCTCCAAGAAGCGACGTGCTATCAGAGAAGACTGGGACACGGCTTTGCAGGGGTGTGCCGTGATTATGAATGATACTGGTGGCATGCCTTTCTTGAAGGCTCTAAATCCTAGCCATGTTGAATTGGAGGACTTTGCCTTGAAGATTGATGAAAAGACTGGCTTTCTGAAGGCGGACCGAGGCAGGAAGCCAAGGCCCAAGGGGGAGAGAATATCTACTCTATTGCAACACATAGGAGGCTGAATGCTGGTTCGCAAACGCACCGGAGGCTACATGATGGGAGATACCTGCGATAAAAGATGCAGAAGCCGAGGCTAGTGAGCTATTTGACGAGAATCTGATTCAAGCTAGAAGTCTTTTGGAGAGCAAAGATACTTGGGGCGAGGAAAGCTCTAAGAAAGACGGTTTGAGCGAGAAATATGGGGTGGTCTGATTTTAAACCTACTGAGTACCAGGATATGTTTCTAAAATAATAGATAGCTACTCCCCGCTATAGTTCTTTCCCCAAATCAAAGGAACTAATTTTTATGATTGAAAATCTGGTGCATTCTATTGTGTACCTTTTCCACTACCTATGTAAGAGGAAAAGCCACAGATTTGTACAGTCTGCATATGTCTATGCTCTGTGATGATGATGCACCGCGCTGTGCTGAATCAGTCATTGCGCTTGTCCGACTTGAAGCCTGGGTACGTCACTAAAATGGCGTAACACTCCAAACATAGCTGCACCACCAGTTCTCTCGGCCACTTTTCACTAAGACATCTGGTCAGTCGATCGTCTTTCACGCCATACTCTGCGCCGGAAGCGCACATGACTATTCACACAAAGCCTACGGCGGCAGAATTTGTCCAATATCGCAACGGTGCACCTTGTTCGAGCCTTGCCGGGCTTTCCCGTCGCCGATCACCTCACCTTAGCAAAAGTAGAAGACGCGGTGAAAGGTGATCTGATGCGCTTGCCAATTCGGGATTGGCACAGAACATGAACTGCCGCCGGCAAAGCCCAGCCCAGCACTCGGGGCGAAACCTTGAACGGAGAGTATACCCTGACGAACGCCATCTTCCGTCCCTTTCCGACGCCGAAAATGATGCCCCAAGCCGTCTTAGGCATATCGCCTGGAATAGAGGCAAATTTGACCAATATCACAGCCTTTGGCTCAATTCTGCATGACCTCAGCCAACTGGTCCGATACCCTGTCTTGCACACCAATCCGCCACCTTCTCTTGAAAACAAGGAACCAACATTCACAAACCCCGTCTAGTTCTTGACTGCTGTGCGGTAGAACTGCACCGCGAGACAGCTGAAAGATCCGTTGCTGTCGGGCTGTGGTGGCAGCGGAGGAAGTGGTTTGGCAGCTGAGGCGTGCGCTTGGGCAGGCGCTTCAGGGTCCGTGGTGTCATCCTGTCAACCGCGGTCGCGCGCTACCGCGACGAACCACGCTCCAGCGTGAAGTCATCCCGATTATCTATCATTATCCCACAACTGTAGCTTCGTTACCACTTCTGCCGAAAAAAAAAAGAAAAACTTCCCACTTCTGCCCGGGGAACATCTTCCTTGTCTCCGCAACATGCCCAACACCAAAGGGCAGCCGCGCAGCCCTGCGGTAGGACATCTGCATCTTCCCGTCGCACGGCTCTTACTTACAAGCAGCGGAGGTCCAGGTCCACAGCGGAAGTCTCAGCGTCCCCCCAACATCCCGAGGAGCGGTCCACGCGTCGCGACGCATTGTCGCCACAGGAATCTCCGCCCGCCATGTCGTCAAGCCCCGAAGCAATTTTCATGGACCAAGTCTACATCGCCATCCTAGATGTCGCACGGAAGATCAAGAGCCGCATGGGGCAGCAAGACACGTGCAGCATCACCCTTTTCAAGTTCATTGACGTCACGACGTTGCTCGTGAAGCTGCAGGAAGAGTACGGCGGAACAATGCTGGCATCGAGTGTTTCCAAATGGGACGAAGTGGAATCCATGAAGGGGCTGGTCAACACGTGGCTTTGTTGCATAGGCGACGTCTTGATAAATGGTAAATACTTCTCATCAATAGAGCTCCAGTCCCGCTTCATCTGGGGTCCTTTGCCATTGCCAGCTAGCATGCGAGGGCATCTGTCTGAGCGAGACTTGGTTGATGAAGTCGTCACCGACGTCAGGGAAGAGGAAGTGGATAAGTCATTAAGAACTCGATAAGTCCGCGGAGAATAACAATAGCGACTGCAGTGACCATGACCGTGCGAATATCGAGGCACCACTTGGCACCGATCTGACGCAGCTTGGCGAGCTCCTCCTCCTCAAGATTACCGCTGCGAGTCAAAGGCTGGAGGCCGCCGTAGGCAACTTGACCTCCCACTTGCAGAATGCCTTGGCCTTCTTAGGCTCCTGAAAGGCGATGACATGTCCAGGGCGAAGGGCCCTCAGCTTTCCCTTGGAGACGACCTTTTCGTTTACGAAAATAGGCGGAACCGCCTTGTCCGGCTCGTCATGCGAGAATGGGGTGATGGCGATACCATTGCCGCTCCACTTCATGCTGGCGTGGAACGTCGAGATGTATGGAGAAGGGATGTACAGGCAATCAACTTCGAATTGCACGCCGTCGGAAGCTATTCCTGACAATTTCTCCCTCCGAGGCTGAGCTATGCGGTTTCCTTTAGGGTTGTCGATATCGTCCGTTGACTGGTGTTCTCGGTCGATGAGCACTTCGCCGTCGGGGTAGTTGATTACGAAGTCCTGGGTATACATGTCGCCCGTGTGCGCACGCGGCTCGATCGTGAGAACCGCAAATGCTGTGAACATGTCAGGAAGTATGAAGACGGAGTAAGCGGTGCGAACGGCGTCTTACCGGGTGCCATAGCGACCTGTTCCTGTTCCTGCTGAGAGCGAGGGTCGATGAACTTTCCAGTGCGCCGCGAGGCCGATGCTGCCTCAGCCAGCTTCTCGCTCATGGTCGACGGGGGCGCCATGCTCAGAGTTGCGGCTTTCGACTGGTGGCGTCTGCTGTGTTGCGGATGGCGGTAAAGATGTGAGGCACAGACTCTGCGCAAACGGGTGAGTGTGTGGTAGACGGCTTCCGACTGGTGTCGTCTGCTGTGTTGCGTATGGTGGTAAAGATGCGAGGCACAGACTCTGCGCAAACGGGTGGGTGAGTGGTAGACGGTGCAGGAGGATGGACAGCGCAGAAGAAACTCACGCAGGTACATGCCCCGGAGTGGAAGGAACCGGGCGGCACCGCCGCCCAACGTAGCGCGGCACGTGATTGGATAGGCTCACTTTATAGGAAGGTGCTCCCGGCGGGAATCTCACTTCAACTCAAGGTGCTTATTGGGAAGTCAAGCGATCTCAGAGGGAAAGAGGAAATAAGAAGAAACAAAGAAAAGCCCACGGCCATCCCCTCTCAACTCTGTCTGTGCCGCTTATTTTTGTTCGCCATCGTCTTGAAAGAAACAATTTTCGCCCATCGCGGCGTGTGCCATTATGCATGAAGCTCGCCACTCACGTTTGTGTTTCCTCCACAGTTCTTCTGCTGCTGCCTTTCTGGTGTGGTGCCTTGCCGCGTGCGCCTCAGTTGACGGCATTGGAGGGGGTGGCCCGGAAGAAGAACATTGCGAGTCTGCTCAGAACAACCATGGCGACAGCAATGATGATGACCGTAGGTGTATTGAGGGACCACTGAGAGCCGTGTCGGTGTAGCCTCGCAAGCTCCTTCTTTTCGAACTCCTTGGTGTAATGCGTAGGGCGAGGGCCATCGTAGGTAATCGCCCTCAAGTAGATTTGATAGAGAGGCTTCGTGTTCGCAGACTTGTGAAGTGAGATGCAGTCATCGGGGTGAATAATCCTGAACTTCTCTGTGGGAACGAATTCCCCGTTGACGAAGACGGATACATGTTGGACAGACTGGGGGAAGATAGCAGCGTCCTTGCCCTTCCATGCGATGAGAGCGCAGACCGGGGGATAGTTGTCGTAAGCCCACTCAGGGTCGTGCTCCTCCGGCTTCGGACAGGGGCAGGAAGGACACCGCCGAGTATGCATGTGGACTGCCTCGAGGCGGCTATCGATGGCCTCGCAAATCACCACTTCATCGTGAGGGTAGCCGATGATGAAGTTCTGTAATCTCCTGGAGTCAATCTGGAGACCTGCAAACTCTGTTGGTCTGTCAGGGTAGCCGATGATGAAGTCCTGGCTCTCCGGTAATCTCGTGGACTCAAGACGTTCAATCTGGAGAAGTGCACACTCTGTTGGTCTGTCAGGGAGCCTGAAGAAAAAAGGCAAAGCATGCAAAGAAACGGGGTCTTACCGGGCGCCATGTCGGCCATCGATTGCTCGGCCCAGCCGCGACGATCCATGGACAGGCCGGTGCTCTGCGACATCTTCGCCGCCAGAGCTAGCTTCTTGTTCATAGTCGACATTTTAGCCGATGCGAGCAAGTACGGCACGAGTCTTGTGGCTTCCTCTCGATCTTGTTGAAGCTGTCGAGCAGACATTTGGGCGACGGGTGACCAGCGCGATGGCGTTTGCAGGAAGATGGAGTGGGTGGAAGAGGTACGATCGAGGGCAAAGATTTTAAGTGACCGGGCAAGAAACCGGCGGCTCGGTGCGACACGTGACTCATGAAGCTCACCTTTATGGCAGGTACGCGCGGCGGGAATCTTAGGCTCATACGAGGTGCGCCAGCGCCAGCTCCGGCTCGAAGTCGCGCTCGTTGGCCGCTCATCGGCCGCTCATCTAGCCCACATTCTGTACCCACGAGCTGCTGAGTGGGCTACGTTGGGGTCTCGGAGCTTCTTTCGCTGTCATCGTTTTTCTTTGCCCATTTTTCGGCCACTGTCTGCACGTTGACATGCGTACCAGGGTTATAACTGCTGCCTTCAATTACATTCTTTACAGGGAACGGCATTATATAGAGTAATAGACCGCTAGACCAAGAGTAGCTCCATAAATTGATAAGGCTCGGTGTTTAGCTTACTGGAACCTTCTTGCTATCTTAGAATGTGCTTTTGAAGATGTAGGGTACCCGGAGAAGAAGAAAGACAGAAAGACAGAAGGACCACGACATCCCCTCCCACCTTTCTCGGTGCCGCAGTAGTTTTACAATCTCATCCGCTCATTTTAGAGCACCAACTTGTATAAGACCCTTTCAACCAATCTAGCCATTTGCATGAATATGAAAACCTCGCCGCTCATTCGCCGCTCAAGTTCCGCTTCCTCCACCGTTAGTTCATCATGACCCTCCTCGTCGAAATGCGAATATGACTAAGTATTGTGTCGAAAGAAACGGACGAGCTTGCTGAAGGAGAAGGCTTCCGGCATGGCGAGGTTGAGTATAGCAATGACAACTGCGCCCAGAACGACTACGACGAAGATGATCGCAGTGGCTACCATCGCCATGATCGCGAGTGCATCAAGGATCGACTTGGTAAACTTCTTCCCCTCAGTGCCATCGTCATGGTTGTCGAACGAAGTGCTAGCGAGGATACTGTCAAAGTCGACCTCTGGCTGATCCAACTCGTAACAGGAGATGATGTCGCCAGTCTCAAGAATCCTGACACGTCCCACAGGGAGTGACATCCCGTTGACGAAGGTGGTGAAGATCCTCTTGCCAGGCTCGCTGGGCATGATGGCCAGAGGCTTTCCCTTCCACTTGACGATAGTATGGAGTTCAGCCCTGAACATGTAGGCCGTGTTACAGAGGCAGGCAAGCGCCGAGGCCTTCTTGATGGTCTGTGTCCTGCTCGTGGTCGCGGAGCCATGGCAGTATGAGTACTTGATGACAATGTTCTCGAGCTTCCTGGAATCAGGGTGGACCGGCTCCCAAGCTAGCAAGATAAACGCTGAGAATGTGTCAGGGACGCTAAATGTGACGGATGTAGGCCAGGACTGTGTCTTACCAGGTGTCACGAACCGATCACACTTCTCCTGCATCTCGGCGTCGGATAGGCTCACGTCCATGTTCGCCAGCATGGCCTGCTCTTCGTCCATACTCGACTTGGCCGCCATTGCTACGACTGCAGATGGCTGTCCTGCGGTGTTGATGTTGTATGTATCTCTCGGTGACCGGGGAATGTAGCCTTTGTGCGACAGGTTGTCGGAGGTGAGCAGTTCAAAGGTGGAGTGGAAGAGGTGCGGTCGAGAGCGATGATTTTGAGTGGAGGCTCCCGCCGACGCAGCTCGGCACGTGACTCATGCATATCACCTCGCGGTCGCGGCATGCTTGCGGCCGCAGCCCAGACGGCAGTCGGCGCGAGTCATCCGCGCCTTCCTCCAGAGCTTCGAAACCTCGCGCAAAACTTCCTGTGATCGCATCGGCTTCCGCAAATCCTTCCTCCTTATCCCTGCACTGTCGTGACCGTAAACAACGGCGTGAATGTCCGAAGAACAGCAGAGGTTCGCACCGTCAGCTTCTTGAGGCAGTGAATATCTCCTCGCCCCATACTACAACAGGTGCTAATCATGCAAGCCGCAGCAAACACCACCTCCGCCATGTCCGCGAACGGCCCTGGCGGCAGCCTCCGGCCGCCGGGCCAAAACGGTCCTCAAAACGCAAAGCCTTCCAGCCTCACGCCTGAACAACGGTCCTACCTCTTACAGTACCTCAACTCGACAATCTCGGGCGAGCTGTCCGCCGAAACTCAAGACAACGTTCCGGCCAAGGATGTCGCCGTCACCAACGATCCGCCCGACTCTGAACACCCACCGACGCGAACCACCGCTGCGCCTAAACCGTGTTACATGCGCAAAATCAGCGTGGCTTCCATCGCTGGCTGGCCCGAACTATTTATTACAATGCAACTTTGGCTCATCCGAAATGGATTCACTTACCAGATGGATCATCAGACAAACGGCCATGACGCTGTATTTGTGTTCGAGGGTTCCAAGGAAGGAAGGAAGGCCGCTAAGCGCTTCTACAAGGCCTGGGATGGCAGGGCTCACACCGCCGCTTCTGATTCACCTATTTGCGCCATGAAGATGGAGGTTGTCAAAGACATCGTGTCACCTCGTGAGCAGTGACTGCACCTTTTGCGGTCGAAGCTCTAGCATCAACCATGTAGACATTCTCCTAATCTCACGGCTGTCGCTACTTCGTTGTTTTCACCACATTGCTCGTGCTCCAGATTTGAAGTCACAAATCTGGCGGTCTGTCACCTCTGGAGTTTCAAGTTTGTGCCAGGCTCGAGAGAGTTTATGGGCGGAGTACTTCTCACGTCGGAAGCTACTGATCTTGGAGCGGCTGCACCTACTGTGGTAAGACGCAGATCCTATTTGACCGCCGATATCTTCAACCTTTGTGCCACAATTCCTCGTAATACTTCCTCCTCCTCCTCCTCCCCCTCCGACTAACATTCGTCACTCCCATCCCACCTCTCACTCCTCGACGCCGTTCTTCTTCGCCGCTCCTCGCCGCTGCCCTCTTTCAAGCTCCTGCACGATATTCCGACAGATTTACCACTTACATCGCGCCTTTACTATCTTGCCAAACTCATACAGAAGCCCGCACCCTGCTTGGCCAAAATCTGGCCTCCACCAAACCGAAGCAACTCACCGCCGTGAAACATCCGAAGCTGCTTCAAACCGAAGCTTTGGCGCTCCATTGCCTCGCTCAGTGGCCCCGCATCAAATAGAAGCTCCCTCAATTCCATCCTTCGATGCCGGTGTGCCCCACCACCACTGCCAAGCAAGTTGCACGTCGTGTGGGTTTCTTGTACAAGAAGTTCGGAGATGAGGCAGAGGACCTAATTCCAGAAAGGCGGGCAAAGAAAAGACTTCAACTCGGGCGATATGAGCCAATTCCTCTTTATGAGTACTCCGCCGACATAGTCCGACATCTCGCCTCTGCCGTCAAAGTAAGGCCCCTGCTAGGCGTATCTCACCACGCCAAAGGTATATTGGAACTGGTTGAAGGACGACGTAGCAAAGATCACCGTAACGGCGGAACGTACCAGAAGTCGGGCTCATTGCTCGTCACTCGATTGGACATTGAACGGCGCCTCGAGAATCAATGCGCTGATGCTGGAGTTGACTTTGAGACCACGAAGAACCCAAGAAAGGGCCAGACCAGAAGACAAAAAGGTCAACGCCAGGAGAAAAAGCTGAAAGGTTTGTTAGCGAGAATATTCATACTTTGCAGGATCATACTGAGATGCAGCAGTGCGCTGCTAAGCAACACTCCGCATCTTGCTCACTGAGCAGCAGCAACCCCACAACATCAACGCCCCCCCCCCCCCAAACCAACTGATGATCGCTTCACTCAAGATGCTACAAATTGTAGCTCATCTCCGATCCCCTCTTATGCTGAGCGGACCTCAATTGCAGCCCTAAAGTCGAGCTTCGAGACGAATGAGAAGGCGATTTCTGATGCCGCAACCACTTAGAAGACTCCATGGAAGAAGGTCGAGATGATGGAAGACCCGGAACTGGCTGCATGGAAACTCCCCAAGTCACCAAATGGACCCCCGACTGTGAGAGCGCTTTGGCTGCAGGAGGAGAAACGCATCTGGGCCAAGGCTCGTAAAAATCCAAAAGCCATGATCCGCCATGAGATCCTGTTCAACACTGTTAGCCCTGAAAGCGGCGGGTGGCGATCAAAGCGAGTACCCCCGCGCTTTGCTCCAGAGCTGCTGGGGATTCCCCTTGCCATCGACATCCCGGACGATTTCTGAAACCGGCACAAGGTTGGTTTCTACGACATGTTTCGCGCAAGGACTGCATTGGTTTTGGTCTTCTTCTCGAGCTTTGTATTATCATCTGCCATCTGTTTTGTTCGCCTCCTCAGCTGGTCTTTCATTTTGGGCGCCCACAACTTTGACTCTCCCATTGCCAGAATTTGACTCTTCCAAATCCAGATTGCGGGCCGCAATTGGCGGGACCCTTTATGCCCTGCAAGGCTTCCAGAATCGCTCCCTCAGTATGCTGTCCACTCATCATCTCCGCCGTTTCAGATCAACTCCCTTCGCGAGTGCACCACGCGCCTCAATCCCGGTATCTCTTGTTATCCGAGCCGCTGACGTGGTCACCGGACCGCTTCTTGCTCTTCCAACCATGGTAGCTGTTCACGAACTCAGAACTAGCCCCATCTGGCGCGCGTTGATACGTCACCTCGTTTGACGTGGTGACTGACTCTGAATCTGGCAGCTGTGGGGGGCTGGCTTCGGGTAGAGTCGTCGTCGCCGCTTGGAATGGACGGTGGTCATCGCTCATGTGGCGGTCTGGCTCGTAAAGCGCTGTGAGGGCGTCCCATAGGGCCTGGACTTTTATGGTGTGGTCTCGGTGCGAGGCAGCCGGAGGGGGGTGGAGGGGGGGCCAAACCTCAGTCGGAGGGCTCGGGGGGCGGGGGTTGCCCGCGGCGTGAAGCGTTGGCGTTTGGGTTTGCTTGCTGTAATGGGTGTGCATGATGGTGCGTTGCTTGGCTGGCGAAAATGCTTCATCGCGCCTGGTGTCCGTGTGGTTTGGAGGAGGGTCAGGCAGTTGCGTCATGGAGGTGTGGCTGATTTGACCGGGCTCGGAAATTACCTGGGTGTTGCGAGAGTCTTGTTGAACATCGTCCATGACATCGAGCTGCTGTGTTGCTGCAAAAGCTTCGCGTCGTTGCCGCAGTGCTAAGGCAGGGTGCTGAGACGGCTTGGGGGGGCCTTCGGCGGTAGGCAGCCATGGTGGAGCCATGGCGGCAAGGTGAGGTGGAAAGTAGAAGGCGAATGGCGGAGTGCAGGTGAAATCGTGGTTGACCTTAGAATTGTGCAGCTCTTCATGTGATGTATCATTCGGGTTAGCGCCAGACACACGGACCTAGCTCGCTTGCAATGCTGAACAAAGCATGTCCTATCTGTTGTTACCTTTGTTTCTTCAGGTGACGTTTTCTATATGCTCGTCGGGTGCTTGCGGCGTGCGGAGGTTCCGATTGGTCAGAAGTAACCCTCTATCGAGCTTGGGAACACCATTCCCGCACATTAGCAATGGGAAGAAAAAAAAAAGGACATTCAAATGAGCAAAAAACTCACCCCGCTCCCCGGCAGACTTGAGCCCAGAGGGCCGCGGCGTCGCTCGATAGGAGTTGGGGGGGAGAAAACCCACCACGTAGTAGATTTTTGCTACCAGCCTATACTACTACACCGGCTGACTCGAATAGCCCTTCGAGGCACGGGTCCGTCCCTACGATTCCCAATGTAGTGGCGCGACGAAGGGAGGATGGAGTCTTTGATATATATAGTAAAATTATGACTTCGCGCACCTGGCGGGGATACGGAAAGCGTAGTCAGCCGTGTAATCTATTTCTTTAACGTCTGTAGAAGCTAAAGAAGGAATGGAAGTGTAGTTCTGACTCGTCCAGATTTTGGAAGTATATCTGCTCAGAGCTAGGAATCTCGCAACACATGACTGAAGCTAGAGCTAACGTCCGGACGCAATTGTTAGATTTTAAATTATATAAATACGTCCGGACGTTAGCTTTAGCTCCCTAGGTACGTCTAATTAATGCCACCGTTAGCATCTGGTACCACCAGATACCCAGCGCGTCCAAGATCGCTGAAGGCGACCATTATCAGCACTGCGAGTGTATCAGATGATCCCTCGATGCAGCCCAAGCCACCCTCGCATTCATCGACCCTCTCCTCAGCCCTGTCCCTGTTGAAGAGGTACGGCATTCTCGAAAGGGAACAAGTATAGATTTATGTCAACGAATGACTTTGTATCCGTCTCTTCTCTGACTAGAGGCGATTACTTCATAATGTGAGGCCATGTACCATCAATAGTGTCTGATAACTGGCTCCCTTCGTCCACGAGACCCCTCCTATAGTAACTCCGATGTCCGGCTATCACGGCTCTCCTTGACTCCTTCTTGCAGATTTCGTAGTGTGGTGGCACAACATATTGAAAAAAGCAACTTCGTCTCGGCAACAAGCTTAAAAGCACTTCCTCGCCAACGTATTTGCCGCTTTCCTTCACCCCAAACAGCCACACGACATTCCAAACACCATGCCCCACCTCGCCCCCGCCCTCGCCCTCCTCCTCGCCCCCCTCACCACCGCCCAATTCACCCCCGTCACCCAATTCTTCAACACCACCACCTTCCCCCACGCCCAACCCGCCAACATCACCCACCACCTCACCACCGCCCTCTCCCTCGCCTCGACCTCCGGCCCGCTCTACACCTACTTCCTCACCCTCTGCATCGCACAGCCCGTCTACCCACCGCTCTTCATCCCACCGAGCGGCTTCGTCGCCCCCTTCACCCCCTTCTCCTCCCTCTTCTTCCTCGGCCACAGCTTCGTCTCATCCTGGGCCTACGACACCGGCGCGGGACTCGTCCTCATCGACACGCTCTCCAGCCCCGCCGAGGTCGACGCCGTCCTCCTCCCCGGCCTCGCGGCGTTCGGGTACAGCGGCGCGGATGTTAAACATGTGGTGCTTACGCACGAGCACTTCGACCACTACGGCGGCGCGCGCGTGCTGCAGCAGCGCTTCGGCGCGGCCGTCTACGCGTCGGCGAGGGCGTGGGAGGGGATGGAGGCGCTGGTGGGGCCCGACGCGGGGCTGCCGGCGCCGCCGACCAGGGATCGCACGCTGGAGGATGGCCAGACGCTGGTCGTGGGCGATGTGGCGTTTGAGGTCGTGTTGACGCCAGGGCATACGCCGGGGACGGTGTCGCTGATTTTCCCCGTCTACGACGAGCACGACAGCAGCAACAGCACCGTGGGCGCGAAGCAGCGTGTCAAGCACGTGGCGGGGTTGTCAGGCGGGACGGCGACGCCGGCGGGGCGGGCGGCGCGGGAGGAGAAGGTGCGGGCGCAGGAGCGGTTTGCGGCGATCGCGCGGGAGAGGGGCGTCGATGTGTTGTTGTCGAATCATCATGTCGCGGATGGGGCGTTGTGGAATGCGGATTTGTTCAAGTATCGGGCGCCCGGCGCGCCGAATCCGTTTGTGGTGGGCGTGGACGGGTTTGAAAGGTATATGCGGATTAATGCGGTTTCGACGAGGGTAATTGCGGCGAGGGAGGGGATGGGGTTGGATGTGTAGGTCGTGGAATTGAGCTTTGGGGCGAAGGTAGGACGAGAGAGAAGTGCATGAGGATTCAGAGGCTGGGAAGTCAGGTCATCGCAGTGTTTTCATCTCGGCATATTGGGAGCAGCGGCAATCGGTTAGCATCAATTATCATTGTTTACAAAGGATGGAATAAACCAAAGACTGTTATCTAAAGAATGAATGCAGCGTAAAAGAATGATCGCTCACAATTTCCTCTACCGGGAATTATTCGACTTACGTGGGTGATTGAAGCTACCATCCGGACGTAGATGTGTATTTAATAATTCTACATCTACGTCCGGATAGAAGCTTCAACTACCCACGTAACGACGATCGAATGGCTAAACAGCAGTTCGAAGCAGCGAGCGAATCGAGTACAAAGCCTCAGAAACTATGTCGTATCTTCTTGCAAACAAACTCTTCCAATTTTCATGTGGTAGTGCCAGTGCCGAAAGGCACAATTGCCCTCGAGATAAACCTCTAAGAGCTATCCTTCTTGCACCAGTTAAAGCTCGTCCCGCCAAGGCCTCGGTGAGAAATGACGCCGCAGAAGATGACAATAGTGCCATTGTTGAATCGGTCCCACATGATGACACGGTCATTGTCCGGGTTGACGCCATTCGCATACGCCTTTCCGTTTTCCATGATAGGCCACTCGACGAGCGCGCTGCCTCGGGCGTTGACATCGCACTCGGCCGGCAGATTACTCCGGACGTTGCCGCCGTTGCCTCCGTACTGCTTAGGGAAGCAGTTGCCGTTGTAGCAACGGGCTTTACCCTTGCCGTCAGCATTGATGGCAGGAGAAACAGAATGGAGAAGATGGACTCACAGTCATCGTAATTCTTCCAGTACTTCTTGCCATTGTTGTACGCCTTCTTGACCGCATCCTTGCCATATTTCTGTTGGTTGTTAGACGCTAGGATATCATTTAGTAGGTCGATCTAATCTGCAACAAGTCGTTGTACGTACGACCGCAAATGACTGCCTGAGGGCTGGGATTGGCGCGTTCAAGGAGCACATCTCGACGTGCCGGTGACATGGTGGCGTCCTCCACAGCCGGGACAGCCACACAACTGGCTTGACTGGCTGTGAGAAGGGAGATAGTAAGGATCTGGGTGACGTGCATCTTGGTAGTTGGTTCTCAAATGGAGATATTGTACTGGATTGGAATGATGGATTGTTGTTCTGATTCTGGAGACTTGAGTAGCCTTAATATACCTACGATAGCGTTCGAAGGATGCGGATATGACGGCAAAAGCATCCCTTCATCGTCTCCTTCAATGTTCGATTCAATCGAAGAGGTGTGTCTGCTTCTGTTGGTAGTGTCGGGAATTGCGGCAGCTTACGCCGATATTGCAACACAACATTGCACTAATTTGGCGTTTTCTGATCAATCCGTCAGTTTTCATTGCCTTCATGACGTTTGCATGAACAGTGCGGCTGAGTTGTGTAGCACAATATTCAGCTTCGAGCGTGGTGTTGATGGGCCAAGCCCTAATCCTTCGTGATCGACGTCGGAGAGAGCAGTGGATGCAAGGGCGGTGGGGGCCGATTGGCCGAGCAGGCTGACACACACCGCCGTGTGCGGCGTAGTATCAGCACTAGTTTCGGTACTGCTGCCTGTGCCCCTTGCAGAGGATATGGAGGCCAACTCCACGTCGGAGCTGTGACGTCGGTCTGCTGATGCGCCTCTATACATCGGCCCCGATCCATTGAAGTGAGCGTAACCTCTACGAACTACAAGTCTCTCTTTCATTTTGCGTGAACACCCCACATCCATACCCCGCAAAGAAAGAACAACATGGCCGACGCGTGGGCTCAGAACACGCTTGCGAATCTACTAGTCGAAGATGGGCCCGATAGCCGCAGAGTCGTTGAGATTCTTCAATCCCTGCTTAATCGCAGAACCTCACCCCAGGAAACGGCCGAGTCGCTGGCCTCACTCTACGACCCGCACATCAAAAGCGGCAAGACGAACACAGTGGCCCTATGGAGCATCTACTGCACAGCCATTTCCGATATCGAGCACGATGAGTCCAGCTTCAACCTACTCATAGAGACGCTGACGAGCCTTGCCCGGCTACCTGACGTCGTTGACAACAACGGCCAGCCCGTCAAGGAAAACGGCAATGTGTTTTGGCGCGAGCTCCCCGAATTCCCTTTCTGGCTCAGCCAGGGCCCTGCGAGTAAGTAGTTGCCAACCATAATGATAGGCCAATAACACTAACGACAATGGAAGGCCCCGTCTCACCAAGGGACATGCGCAACAACCCTCAAAAGCTCACGCGTTCCATGAGAGCAGCCAAGTTCGGTGCACTGTACCTGCGCGAACTTGACCGCCAGCCGATCGAGCATACGCCCCGCGGCCCGCGCGATGGCATGCTGGACGTTGGCTTGAACACTATCGTCGATCCCCTCCGCTGGGAGGTTGAGGGCGAAAGCGATGTGGAGCAGGCGCGGCTGGCGGTGCCGCAGGCGGCGACGTGGATCGTGACGGCCGGACGCAGCTTGTTCCAAGCCGCCAAGGAGAAGTTTTCTATTGGGCCGGATTGCACTCTTGACATCAAGATGTGGAATCTGTGGAAGGGACGGTTTGCTGCCCTGGCTGGGTTTGAGGGCGCTGATGCGGAGCTGAGGCGGGTTGCGGGAGAGGCGGTGGATGAAATGCAGAGGATCGAACGGGAAGCCTAATTAGATTGCGGGGAACCTGCTTTGGTGGTAGGTTTAGATGTTTGATCACTCTCCCTCTTTCTGAGCCCAGATTGTCTATTTGGTGAAGTCTATTCGACAAATTCCATCACTGCCCATTTAGACAGATTTTGCTGAACACGATTAACACTTTTGTATTATGCTACGCAAAGCTCCAATCTACCCTTCTCTAAACTATCCTCGGTCATCCTTCGAAAGTGAAAAAGGCGCGTGGTGATGGAAAAAGGCCGAAAGAAAAAGAGAGAGTAGGCACCAAAACATTCTAAAATAAAGAAAATAAATCATTAAAAGCAGATCCAAACAAATATCAAAACATATTTGTTAATAGCAACAGTGGCTTCCGGACTTCAAAAGGCCTTGGGATCTTTTCCTTACCCTTATATGCGAGTGGCAAATCATCAAAGTTCCTCCAGCTCCAACGCCTAATGTTCAAGTTAATATGGTTCCGATCATCCTCTTGAAAATACCCAGAGAGCACATGCTCCGACAAGTGTGCTGGATCAATTATATTCTTTGAGTTGTGCCCCACCACTAGGCATTGAGGAAGGTATCTGCAGTTCTGTGTATCAAGCTTAGGTAGAATTGTATCCTGAGCGTTAGGACTTTCACTTGCCCTTCTCTGGGTTTCTTCTGTCTGCTGTCTTTCTTCTCGCTCTTGTGCTCCTTCCTCTCTCACCCGATGCTCTCTACCCTTGTTCCCTCTCTGTTTGCTCCCTCTCAAGTTATTCACTCCGTCCATCCTCTGCCACCATTTTGTCCCTCCGTATTTCGTCCATATTTTGTTGCATAATTCCTCCCTCCCTGTCATCCTCTTCACAAGTATTCGCTTGGGCTATCTTTCTGCCATCCAGCTCAATTGAAACACTTGGCGTCCCGCAAAAAGGAATGAGAATATTGCCCTGTACTATACGGAGCTGCAAATAGAGATCTTCTTGGAGCTCACGGAGATAGAGTATATTTTTTTCCCTTTCAACAGCGTGAACTGAGACGAAGGCCTTGCAAAGTACGGCGAGTAGTTCATCCCGGCTGTCAAATGCGGCATGGTACAGTTGTCGCTGTTCAGGAACGGCGCCTAGGGAAGTCAGGATTTCGACATAGATGATATCGTCCATCTTGATTGCTTCGCCGATCAGGAGAGAGGAAATTCTGCTGTAGTCTGTAGTGGAGTATCTCCATTTTTGTCCGTACCAGTGTTGGTTGCGAGCTGCGTTCAACCAGATTGAGGATGATACTCCACCGTAGCCTATGCTGACGCCGATACTTTGCATAATATGCATTGCTTGGGAAAATGCTTTCGGTTGTTTTGACCACAACAGGGAATTGACCTCTTGGAGTGGGACTATCCACCCTTGCTCCTTGATAGCCTTGGCTACTTGGCTAATGTTAAGTCGACAAAGGCTTGAGGCTGCTCTCCTTAGAACTTCACGACTCGAAAGAGCACTCTGTGACTCAAATTGGATGTACTCAGCGATTCCCGTGCGATGATATTCAAGTATCATCTGTAAGACAGAAGCAACACCCTCTTCGATAGACCAACGGAAAGCAGCCATTGCAGGTGGCGGCGGGCCTTTCTTGAGCGAAGGATAATTCGATTCAGAGAGGTCCGTATGTTCTGATATGTCCCAGGGTCGACAACGAAAGGTGAATTGCTGCTCAAATGCGATTCTGTGGGCCATCACAGTCAGGTAGTTGCGATGCTGAGTTTGAGGTAGATGATATGGCCAATAGCTTGTAACGTAGTCCAGCATATTGTATTTCTGCTGCAGCGGGTGATGTTCCCTTTTTTGCGGAAGTCTCAAAGTCATCTCCCGTGTTCTATGGGCTTGTTGGAAGAAGCGGTCGCAGACTACCCTGGCAATTGGAGAGAGCATTTGTGGAACAATGGCTTCCATGAATCCTTCATTGAGAGGTACGATAGCTTGAGATTCGGATGGCCGTAGCGTGATCTGGCTGTCGAAGTCGCTGAGGTGTAGATACTGCAGACAAAGTTCCGCTACTTTGGAATTAGCATCTGGAAGGATGCTGCGATTTGGGTCATCGTCTTGGTCATTTGCACCGATGACCATGCTGAGCTGCCAGTGTCTTCGAATGAAAAATTCTCGGACGGTGTGGTGTGCGAACCTGACGGCTCCTTCCTGTGGGTCAATGATGACCAAGTTACCACAGTCCTGTAGAAGTTGCTTTCCATCCTGCACGATCCGATCTCGGACCAGGCAAGTGTCATCTTCCCTGATTGCTAAAGCCTCGGACAGCTCCTCGATGGTCAATGGCCGGCGAGCGCACATGAGCCAGCAGATGATCAACTCTACTCTTTGTTTACAAAATGTCGTTTTCGAAACGGAGATGCGGGTCGCGATCCGCAGATAGGTCTTGGAAAGATCTCTTGGTAGGTCTGCCAAGGCCCGTCGTATGTCGTCCTCGCTCTTGGCTTCGCAAAGTTCCGCAACTTGGAAATGAACCCACAGAAACCTAGGGATTATCAGAATAAAAGTGTTGGTGGTAAAAGTCGGAGAGGCGTTTCATACATGGCTTGCGCACCATCAGTTAGCTTTGCAACAACTTCTTGTTTTAAAAGCTCGTTGTCCAACTGTAATTCCTCATCCTGAATCTTCTTTTCGATGGCATGTTGGACGAAGACTTGCATGTCCCCGCTTAGTGCCTGTGGCGACATGGTAACAGAGAAGCCCGAATACCAAAACTTTTTACGCTGCATTGACTCTCCTCGACAAGATGCAAGAAGCTTCAGCTGGCAGTTGTTGGCCCGCAAAAGTCTGGCCATGGTTGTGGCCATGATAACTTGCTCGTCGTCATCCAACTCGTCGAGGCCGTCCAATACAATGCATGCAGCAGTTGATTCCGCTAAGACCTCGTGTAGCTTGGCGATGAGATTGTCAAACGGTGGTCGAAACTGCTGTTCATGGAATTGATCGATGATCCAGTCTTGCAGTGATAGCTTCTGACCGATAGGGTGGCCAAGCCATTGACGGAGTATCGTGGCAATGATGGTATACGCTGATAACGTTCGGCGGTCTGCGTAGTCGCAGTAGTAGTAACATAAGTTTGCTTCCCCGTCATATGAAGATGCCAGAGAATCAATGACTTGTGAGGCGAGAATAGATTTACCCGACCCTGGTATGCCGAAGATGCCGAGCAGTGCGGATTCCGTCTGGGTAAACCACCGCTGGTAATTGTCATTATCGAATATCCAGGTAGCAGTCCTAGTGCATCGCGCTTGTCGATGTTTTTCGTGCTGTATCTGATAGTTTATGGAGGACATCTTGGCCAATGCCTGTCGGAGCTTACTCTCTCTTCTGTTCCTCTCAGTCAACGCTCTTGCGTTATTCTGTAAGATCCGCTCCTTCTTTGCTTCAGTCATATGGGAAATGTCGACTTCGAGAATGATTTGCCTGTGCTGCTTTTGGAAATCTTCCAGGAAGTGCGCAAACCTTTCCGTGAATGGTGGCCACAATGACTTGCAAGATAGCGTAAAGCTGAGTTTTGAAACTTTGCGGAGTTAGTCAAGCGTCTTTCCAAATGATATCAGATGATTACCCTTTCGGCCCTTGGCAGTCTTAAACAGACACTTGACTTCCTTGCAGAATCGGACGATATTCAGGTACGCATCAGAAAGCCTGAGTAGTAACCTGTCATGATTTGAAAACAGTCTCTCGTAGTCCTGAAACTGGGGGAGGCTGTTTCCAATCTGAAGTAGCATTTCGGTGAGCTTTTCGAAAAACTCGTACGTTTGTTGAGCCATCTGTCGCGGATCGAACATCGTAAATAAGTCATAAGTTCCTTCGGATCGCAGGTAAGAGAGACATACATAGAGCACTACCCGCATGCTACCCCAGATGGGTGCCATGAAAACGCTCACTGTAGACACATTTGAAAAAACATCAAGCCCTTTGCCATATCCATCAAGAGCGTTCACTAAAGGCTTGAGCTTCTGCCGTAGCCTGTTGAGGATGTCCGTCTGGTTGAATCTTTGGTGTGATTCATTTGCTTCGTGAAGAATGGTCTCCAGTGAAGCGTTCTCGTACAGCCGTCTTTCGGCAGGAGATAAGTCGCGCAGAAATTCCTTTTTTTCCTCCAAGAACTGGCTCCTTGCCAAATCCCAAGGGTTGGTCGCTTGCGTAGTATTTGCGGTCATGGTTTAAGAAAAGAGCGGAGTCATTCTACCACCGCAGGGAGGACTAGATGACATCGGGGCGTAAATATCAGAAGTCGGAGGACAGAGGTTATAAGCTGCGCCCCTCTCGGATGCGCAAGGCTGAGCCAACGCCTTCGCCACGTTGATTGGATCACAGTCTGCCTTGCTTTGCATCAAACCGTGGCTGCACGTCGCCGGAATTTGCACGAGGCTGATACGGCCCCCGTGCCATGATTGGATAAGTTTCAGTTGAATGCAGGGCTAACTTTGTGACAGGGGGTAGCTAAGGCTGCGCCTCAAAGCGCTTAGAGAGGTGGATTGCTTTCCGCACGCTGTTGCAGACGAGCTGAGATTGAAACAGGTTCCATTTGACGAGGTATTACTGTTTGCCCTGAACGTTATTTACTGGGTGGGAAAGCCATGAATAGAGTATCATACAGCTACGCTTTGGTGCACTAATGTGGGGTCGCCACAGCCTGTTTCTGTACACAACGAGGCTGAAGGATCACCTTAGGCTGCAAAGCCCCAGTGGACAAATTAATCCCCTCGGATCCCTGTCATGTAGAATTTGGCCCCCAGGAAGCTCGCTTACAGCAGCTCCAGCCGCTATGACCATCGTTCCCCCTACGCGTTGTATATCTTGAAGAAAGCCAGGCTAACATAACAGAGGACCAGTCATGCCATAGTGAATCAGCTTACGGGCATGAATTTACCTATCTATTGCCGCCGTGATTGCCAACTCCTACTTCAAACGCCTGCTGCAATACATCAACGGCCGCTAGAGATGCCTGCCCTACACTATTACACGCGACAGCTGACTTTCACGATTAGCGCTCGATAAATCAGACAGACGTTAAATACTCGGCTTCGAGGGCAGGTTCTTCTGGTCTTTTTAACTCAATACGGCGACACTGGGAAAAGCAGGCACGACAACAGCTGGGGCGTAGCTGGGAAGCAGTAGTGAACCATGTTCAAATTCTGACAGTCTAGCTCGAGGGGTGGCCCTACGATCACGAGTTCTACCGCGTCTTGGACTGCACTGTTTGATCAAAGACACTCATCTCATTGCTAGGCTAGGTAGAGTATCTGTTGGGCCTCAAGGCGGACCTCGAACCTACTCAGTAGAGAGCTCCAGCGCCCAACCGTTGTCCTTTTTCACAATCGTGAAATTCTCCATACCCATGAAGTTGAGCTTAGTGGCGAGGCCTTCAATGGCTGAAAAGTTGTCCGCACCGTTGTTGTGGCCGAAATCATCACCTTCGAACCATCCCTCGATGACAGTCGAATAGCCCTTGTGCCAGTTGTTCCTGGCGCGCTCAAACTGCTTGATCTTATTTTCTGCGGCATTGTTTGCCGGTAGCCAGTACTGCAGGCTGCTCGCAGCACCATTCAGCCATTCCCTAGTGCTGGAATAGAAGTCATCGACGGCGTTGGTCACGCCAATGAAGGTGTTGTTGGCAGAGGACGTGGCCTGGCGGGCCAGGTTGGCATCTGTGAGCTTCTTGGTGCCAAACTGCCTTAAATCTCCAACTTGCTGGAGGGAATGCTTCGCCAGAGAGCCGGTCGCTTCGATGAGCAACTGCTGCCACTCCCGCTCGTTGTTGCTCTCGTTTTCATTCGCCAGGTTTTCCATCCTTTTCTGGATTCTGTTTGTTTCGTCCAAAATCTGGTCCAAGGCCTCCTTGGTGCGGTTGCGGAAGGCGTCCATAACTTTACGGGGATCCTCGGAGTAGGGCTTTGCCCCCGAAGAGAGGGAAGCGGGGACAACAGTAGAGTTTGCGGGCATTTTTCTATTCTATACCGTTAATATCACGGGTTATGGCAATCATAATGGAGGAGGACTCTTACGTGGGATGTTGGGAGTTTTTGGGTGTAGGGTAGAAAGCGTGTCGGATGGATTGAAGATGATGGCGGTTATGGAGGAGGACACAAGCTCATTTATACACCTCTAATATTTTTATCGAAGCCAAAATGTATTCTCTTGAGGAATTTGTCGTAGGTTGCAAGGGATAATGCACTCTGGCTAACTAAAGTTGAGGGAATTATTAATGGTGCAGAGTGCGTATGCCCGAAAACAACCATTGTGTTCCAAGATTGCCTTGGGTTGTTGCGCTACTTTTGAACATGAGCACATGCGAAAACGGAGATCTCTAGTGAAAACAGACAGGCAACATTTTTAAAAAGGAAATTGAGGAAAACTTTTACATGTGTGAGTTGCTAGCAAGGTACCCAGTGAGGAACTAAAACGGAAAGAGAAGATGGGGATGGAATCTGAAGTGTAGCCAATGCGGGGTGAGACCCCTGGCTGGGTGCCGAGCGTGGTAAACGTGCGGGGTATTTCACGTGTAAAGGGCTGTAAAAGTCCTCAACACAACCTGGATTACGTACTTTGGCAGGGAAGGAGGCTACGCTAAGATCCTTAATCCCTTCCCTAAAACAAGTGCCCGCAACCTTATTGCCGGGGCTTTAATCATGTTCAACAGAAAAAGTTTGGTATTGAGGAATTTCATTTTTCTTTAGTAGAATGCTGCTGCAATTTACTTCTCGAACCGCTGACCCTCCTGCTCACTCTGCATTGGTCTGTGATACTGACAGCCGGCCAAGTATATTAGTGTGTGAATGCCGCGTCACAGTCGTATTCATCGCCTTGGTTATTGAGTGACATAGAGAAAATGGCGTCATACTCGAGAGGCTTGTCGATTTCCATGACGTTCTCACAAATGCGGTGGTCAAGACTACCATGGGTAGCACCGAAAACGATGGAGCTAAAACTTCAACTTCAAATAATAGCAGCTTAAACTTTTCTCACGCTCAGCGCTGCCACTGTCCATCTATTGCATATTTTCACAACGAACACGGCAAAGCATAGACAGGTTACGCGGAAGCCGGCGTTCGCGATCAGCCTTGCGGAGTGTAGGCCATCAGAACGCGGATCATACATATGCAATAAATGCACTACATCCCGCCCATCCCCATCACGGCAGCCCCAAAAAGATCTCCCTCAACTTCTCATACCTCGGCGTGCCCAACCCGGTAACCGGATCCCACCCCGGCTGCGCAGCAAACCCATCAGTCCCACACCCAGGGTTACCTCCCTCCGTGATATCATTAAACGCCTCCGGATGCGCGTAAAAGATCGGATTCAAAAACCCCACCGGCCCCTTCCCCCGCTGCATCCGCTCCTCGTTCAGCAAGTTGACGAGAGAAGCAACAATGGGCGTGCTGGCAGACGTCCCGCCCACGCCGTACGTCTGGTTCAGGTAGACGGTCGTGATGTTCAGGCCGAGCGCCGAGACGTCCGGGTACGCGCGGGAGGTGCCGCTGTTGTTGTACGTCTTGTGGTCGTACGGCGGCGGGTACGAAGAGAGGTAGGTGGCGACGGCGGATTGCTGGTAGGAGGGGACGGCGAAGATGTTCGAGAAGCCGCCGCCGCTGTAGTAGTCCAGCTTGTGGTTGGTCTGGTTGGGCTTCGCGACGGCGACTTCGCCGCCGCTGATGGAGGACGTGGCGAGTTGCGTTGCGCCGACTGTGGGGATGTTAGCTCGGAGATGCGGGCGGGCCTGGGGACTGGGTATACACACCGACGGTGACGTAGGGGCAGTTGCACGGGAACGACGGGGAGAACCTCGTGCCGTTGACGTCGACATACGGCTCGTCGGCATTCAAGCAGCTGTTCTCGTAGCCGGCGTTGTACCGGTTGGCAACGCCGGAGTCACCACTGGCGAAGAGCACGCTGACGCCCTGAAGCCCGAGCTTCATCCACTCGTGGCACTGCCTCCGCTGATAAAACTCCGGCAGCGCGCCCTCGATCTGGTTGTACGAGAACGAGAAGACGTTCGAGACGGGCGCGCCGCCGCATTGCAGGGGCCCGGTGTAGCCGCCGAGGTTGGGGTCGGGATAGGCCGGGTCGACGTACGGCGCGTCACCGCCTTTGTAGGTGCAGTAGCTGGCGTCGAGCGCGTCGAGGAAGATGTTGAACGTGCCGACACTGTCCACGTTGACGCCGTCGCCGACCTGGTACAGGCGGAGCTTTTGGGGCCAGATGATGGAGTATGCGGTCTGAAAGTCGAGGGCGGACTCGATGACGTTTCCTGCTTCGGCCTGCGTGGCGTTGGAAGCCTTGCCGCCGTCGATGCTGATAAATTCGGGGAGCGTGTTGCTGGGGATTTGTGGAGAGGTCCAGTTCTGGAAGAAGGGGACAAGGTCGGGGTCGTAGAGATAGTCGGCCCATTCGGCGATGCCCATTTCGTTCCCGGGGAGACTGGAGTTGAGGAAGCTGAAGTTGTAGAGGGCGCGCAGGCAATCGATGGTGATTAGCTCGTTGCAGTTTTTCGTGCCCGTAAGCCCGGTGAGAGGGCTTGGCGCGGTCAGGGCAGGATCGAGGTTGGCAATGGGGCGGAGGCCGTCAAGTTGGATGGTCGGCATTGCAAAATCAACATGACTACTGACGTGCATTGGGAGATGGTACTCATCGCAAGCAATGCGGAAGCCACCAGTCTGCTTGTGCTCGAAGAAGTGGTATTCGGTATTGAACAGGCGCTCCGCCTCCTCGACGGTGCCGTTAAACTGGATCCAGTTGCGGCCTTCGATAATGCATCAGCAGAGTTTCACCAACTCTTTTGCGCAAAACTTACCGGTAGAATATGTCAAACGGGAGGCATCGATGCCAGAGTCCAACAACCAGTTCGTAACAGTGTCTGTGGCCTCTCGGGATGGCGCAAAAGTATTTGCGATCTTTTCAGCACTCCAATGCTTGCCAAAGTTTGGAGATGCAGGGTCCGAGATATCCATGAGAAATTCATCGGCAAGGTGGAGATTGCGCTGCTGGAGACCAATACGAATGGGAAGGATTTTGTGGCCGTGAGCGCGCGACCGCTTTGTCCACTCGTGGGGGTGGCCATTGCGCTTCTCATGCAGAAGATGATTCGAAGGCGCCGGCGCCGCAGAAACAAGGGCGCAGCATGCTGCGATGCTCAAGTAGCCAAAGAACCTCATCTTTCCGTGTTCCCTGATGCTTTCCGCTGCGTCCGAAGCTGTATTTAAATCTTCCCGACCGCTCATGTCAATCACGAATGCCAACAGTACCACCTGCCGTATGTGGTTGGGCGATACCGCCTAGTGTCGGTCTAATCGAAACAAGCATGACAAGCTTCTGATCTTCGTGCTTGGTTCCACGCATGTGGCTTGGCCGACCCATTATTTCCACTTCTCTCATTGGCACGGTGTTCCGAGCACAAATCCTTTTTATTCTTTCCATGAACCGGGATACCCGTGCGGTCGCTTACTACGTCATACGGAACAAGGATGTGACAAACAATTGCCGCAAGGGACGCGCCACCGACTTTTACCCCGCTTCTCATCACGCCTCATTGCCTTTTCCCCCATCGGCTACCTGATTGCAGGGTTACACCGCTTCCGAGTTCATTATTTTATCTGCCTTTGCCGAGCAGCATAATTAATAAAGCAGCCACTGTAACGCCGTAGACTTGAGGCGGTACTCCACTCGCTGATAAGCGACGTGGGCATCCGTGCCTCGCTCTGCCTCTCCAGCGTCGTTGCCCAAGTTCTCACCGACCACTATTACATCTCGGCTAGTTGTATATCCTCGGGGGAGGTTCCACAGAGATCTCAATACATGGTGCGACATATGAGATGACGGTAGGATAATAATACTTGATAGAATAGCGTCAAAGCCTAAGTCAAGAATGGTTTAACTGCACAATATTTATTCCAATATTCGACGCAAACGAAAGTTACTATTCAAGACGTCTAAATTGTCTTTATGAACTCCGGTCGACTTCTACTTAACAGCGCGAGAATTCGCCATCTCGCTCCCACAAACACCTACGAGCTTATTAATCTCAATATTTGCTTTCAAGGGCCTCAAGAAGTTTGTATAGTGCGTTTAATAATTTTGTAAAATATCTACTACCTATAGGAATGCTAGCGAGCGTCTCCCATTGCAATTTCTGAATTTCGAAATTAAGTCGAATAGCCAAAGAAAGTTTTGGGGTTTGCAAGATTGTATTGCAGGTTCTGCTCAATATTCCAACACAACTACACTTCGATAGCTACTCCAGTCTACCTAGTGTTTTCAGGAAAGAGCTTTAGATATTCCGGCCGTGAAAAGGCTGCTAAGCTTCTTGCTGTGTCACCATCCGCGTCCTTGATATCAAAATCGACTCTTTCCCCGAGGCCAATGAGAAACTCCGCAATCTCATAGCTCCCTTTTACTATAGCAAGATGCAGAGCCGTTCCGCGATCCGACATGCGCGCATTGACATCTACCTTTTCTGGACCGAGACTACAAAGTGACTTGACGACCTTGACATGGCCTTTCCACACTGCCTCTAACAGGGGTGTCCATTCACCATGACGAATCTTCTGGTTAAAATTCACTCTTCCTTCATCGATGCGGATCAGCGCATCAACCACCGCATCATGCCCTCGCATTGCTGCCAGATACAATGGTGTGCGGCCGTATGCGTCTTGTGCATCAATGTCAACTCTGTCGGTGTGTAGACTCCCAAGTGCCTCCACAATGGTAGCGTGCCCTTTGTATGCTGCGTGGTGAAGAGCTGTCTTGCCGTCCGAATCGCGCGCATTGCCGTTGACCTGCTCTGGGCCAAGATCTACGAGAAACTTCGCGGCATCCGAGTGGCCTCTATTGACCGCTCTCATGAGTGGGGTCTGCTGTTGAAGGCCGCCAGCATCCGGGTCGATGTTAGGACAGGAGGAAAGTAGAAGTCGCATCATGTTGCAGTCGTTATTTTCTGCGGCACGCTGAAATGGGCTTGCCAAGGAATAATGACCGCCGTTATTTGGATCCACTCTATCCGGTCCAAGGCCTATGAGTAGCTCCACAATGTCGCTAAACCCGTTCTTGACTGCAAGATTAAGTGGTGAGGAATCCCACATAATCGCATCCGCGCTTAAGTCCAATCTATCGGTAGGGAGCTCAGTGAATAGCTTCACTATTGCGTAGTTTCCCTTCTCGATTGCGCGGCCAACACACGTAGTGAAATGATGGCTATAGTTGAGATCGACATCGCACGGTGAGCCCAAGTTCAGAAGGAAGCGAACAACATCCACGCTGTCGTAGTCGATGGCCACATATAGAGGAGTACCTGTCCCAAAATCCGCGTAGTCAATGTCAGAGCTCGGAAAGTTGTGCCCGATGTGATTTTTGACGATGTATTCGAAGATGTTGCTGAGTCCAAAGCTCGCAAGGTAGTGAGACCATCGCCAATTCTGCGGATAACCCGGCGTCCATTCATTCCTAAAACCGGCCCCAATAATGTGCTTCTTGCTTCCCAAGAACATGAGCAGCAACTCCTCAAAATCTTTCCAGGAGTCGTCACTGCAGCGTTTGACGTGGTGGCCCCAGTTCCGGTAAGCGTATTGAAAGAATGCCCACCTCGTGGAGAGGATCCCTAAAGTAAACGTGGTTTCCCAAGCATAGTCTAATGGGCGGTCAAAGGCAAATTCTTCAAAAGAGAGGTACGTAAGACAAGAGATTGCCATATTTTCATGTGCTTTCAACATCCATTCAGGTCTGTTGTTCTCGAAAAATTCCTTTGTGGTATAGTGAACCAGTTGCACGGTGTTGGTCTCTTCATTGATGGTGACAAGCCCGGCACAAAGTGAAATGACGTCGGCGGGGTCTGCAAAGTCATCCTCGTCAATTGAGTCCTTTCCAGGTTTGATGGCAAGTGCGTGTTGCAGCTCCCATGGACTTAGAGGCCGAATGGCATAGACAACCCAAGTCAGGATTTCGTACGCCCATGCGCAGTCTTGGTCGCGCTGTTCGATGCGCTCGATTGCATTTCGGTAGGCCTTTTCCAGTTTGGACTGGCCCTGTGGAGCGCTCCCAAAATTTCGAAGAGCTCTTCTGATATCACCGGGAGTGTGTGCTTGGCTCAAAGTGTCGAAATGTAGCTTTGCCAGCAGGAACCTGGTAATAACAATCATTAGAAAGCTGTTAGTTTGCTTTATAGGTAGACACTTACATTCCATCAACTCCTTCCGTGATGCCTTCTACAACCTCTTTCGTCAGAGATGAGTTTTTGCGAAGAACTGCAATCTCTTGGATCCTCGTGTCAAGATACATTCTGATGTCTTCCTTGCTCGCTTCAATTCTCAGTTGGATGTCCCATTCCAAGAGCTGGGTAACCTCAGGAACATTCCGTGATGTTAGCATCAGGGAGACTGCGGCTCTCCCATGGAAATCCTGGATTGAGGATACCAGCTCAAGGAGGGCTTCCTTGGAACATTCGTCAAGGGCGTCCACGACAAGAAAGATACGGCGGTAATCCTGTGCAACGTCTATAAGAGTAGTGTTCAACTCGCTATAGGTAGGTAGGCGTTCCTCGCCCTGGCGAAATTTGCATTCTCGGGCAAGCTTTCTCAGCGCCGCAGGAAGCGAGGCTTTGTATGCTGATAGCTGTCTTAGTAGAGCTGCGACAAGACTGGTGCTGGTTTGCTCGGATTGCCTTGCGTATTCGCAGTATAGATAGATCACCGCCGTGTCTCCATCTTTCTCATGAACAAACAACAGTTCGTCAATGGCGCGGGATGCCACAAAGGTCTTTCCAGCCCCCGGTTTCCCTGGGCAGAAAAGCGTGCTCTTTGGTGATTTAAGCCATTGTTGAAACTCCTGAGAGTCTACGAACCACTGGCCAGCATTTCCCTTGCGCTCTCCATGCACGTTCTTGTGCTTTTCTCTGTGCGCTGATTTGCTGAGCCAGTCAAGGACCTTTTCATCTTCTTCACTCTGCCGAGCTGTAGATAGATTAGCAACGTCACAGCATACAACATAGTTCTCAGAGCAAGTTACCATTCAAAAGCGGATCCAGGCGATCTTCGATATCAGAGAGTACTTCATAAAAGGTTAGACATGATCTGAGGTACGGGGGATCTGGCTCACTCACGCCGTTCGCAAATCTTGTTCGCGAGGTCGGCGTCCTCGACCGCCGTTGGTGTTATCTTCCCCAGAAATTCCTTTGCGTAGGCTGCTGCTACAATAGCAGCGTATAGCTGCCAGCGCTTGTTCTTGTGTGAATCTGCATAATCGCAAATCCCCCTGATCACAATGCAAGGAAAGTGATTCATGAGGCCGGCAGCCTCCATTTCGAAGCAAAGGACTCCAAACTCTTTCCATAGACGGTCTCTGTTTGGCCCATTCTTCTGAACTTGATTTCCAGAAGCGATGAGCCCGTAATGGATAACAGGATCAGTCCCAGGACGTTCTAGTCTTTCGACAAGTCTACACTCTTCGCAGCTCTCGCAAGTGTCCATGCCCCAGGGATGGTTGTAACTAGCCTCATAAAGCTTGTCTTTTGCCGAGTCGTACGAGATCTCCTCGGCCTTTTGCGGCCATCGCCGTCGAATACCAGCAAGGATATCTGGGAGTGCTCCAGATTCATTGAAAACACTTTCGGCCTCCATCTCTGCAAGAGCAGTCAAAAGTAGGTCTGGTGGTCTGTTGAGCATGCCGGTCCGCTCAAAGCCCTGGGTTGTGTCCTTTCCAAGGTCGATTTGGATAACGCCGCCTTTCATGATCAGGTCAACGTTACTTCATGAGATTCAATCAGGTCTTACCGAACTCCCCTTGTGGTTTGCTGACGACCACGTCCCCAAGCCGAACATCATGACTTTTACTTGGCACGCCTCCTCCAATGCCGACCATCAAGCCAAAACGAAGGTTGGGAAAGGTTCTCATCATATGGGATGCAACAACGGCGGCGGAATTGGTGCCATATGATCCACTGGGCAGGCACGCAAGTACAACGTTGTGGTCACCAACTCGCCCGAGGACATAAGTGTTTGTGTCTCCAGCAACTGCGTTCGGCTTGTTCGGGTGTATTTCATCCATCATCACCTTGGCCGCAGCAAGCTCTATTGGAAGTGCAGAGATCCATCCAATAGTATAGTCTTGGAGCGTCGTATCGCTCCTCTGAGCCTGTGCAGTCGCCATGGACACGTGCACTCGGGACGTGGGTTTTGATGTGAGCTTTGCCTCCTTGGCTGTTGGATTTTCGTGATCGTCGTTGGCAAATGTTCGTCTGCTAGCTCTTGGTGTTGATTGAGCCGGCCCTTTTGACGGATCCGGCACCCTTTCGGGCCTGTTCGACTTTTACAGCGCAGGAAGGCCGTCGGAATTGAATGATACTTTGTAGATGATGCAACACGGAATGTCCTTTGCAATAGCGAAAATTAGTAAATTATCACCAGTTGGCTCGCAGCAATCTTACAGTGTTCATCAATAAAATCGACAAGAGCACTTGGAAAAAGTCAAAAGTCAGGAAAAGAGTACTGCTGTTTGCAAGGCTGGCGCTTACCACACTCGTAAGATGTGTGTTCGAACAACGGCGATCTATGATTTGGGAAAAAGGAGCATCCCCTAGCAATGTGAAGTAAATTACAGAGTTGAGCCAAAATCGGGATGAGGTTTCAAAGAAGAGGGGCCTTGGGCGCTTTAAGGTCAGCATTCAGGCAGCAGCGGCTCAACGCTTGGCAGCTGACAGCCGGGTTGCCGAAAGGATGTGATTTCCTTCGGCATGGGATGCAAGAGCCCACATCCGAGCCAATCACTCTACCGGGATGGTCCGCTCAGGTGAAATAGCTTACCGCTTTCGATTACCTACATATATTGTCTTGGGGGCTGAAGAGACGCGCGCTATTTATGGATCAGCAAGCGAGGTTGGGCGCTTAGTGCAACAACTTGTGCAAACCCCACCCTATCAAGTCTGCCACGAATGTGATAGTAGTAATCGGGCTTAGAGCTTGACGCAGAAGCAACGGTGTTTTCTTGTACGCATTTCCCTCAAGAATGTTAGGAAAAGTCGGATGGCTTCCCCATGTCGTATTGTCTCTTTTTACCCAATGCCGTTTTTCGTCACAATGAGAAGTGGCAATTGCGGAGAGTCCTGACAAAAATGAATAGTGTCAACGGCGATATAGATATCTCGCCATCGCGAATGGTGCAAATGACTGGGTTGGTGGAAAAGGGTGACATACTGTGTGTGCTCTTGGTTACTCCTACTCGGTTGTTCTGAGACTCTACATACCCTTGTCATTACTGTACCTTTTCGTCTTCCATTGTAAATTGGCCCAGTTATACGAGAAAGCCGTTTGGCATAATTTATAGCAAATGAAATTCCCCACACTGTGTAGGCGCCGTGTAGGCAGATCAACCGTCACATCAACAGACATTCTCAGAGGGCTTCCGATGATCCTCTGCTTTCTTGATCATGGCGGAAAGCAACAACTGTTGGCCAGCTCTCAGGGACAGCTCGTACGGCAGCCGCTCCAATGGCCGACATGTCCTCAATATTCTTCGTGACTGAATACCTTGACGAAGTGCTAAAATTACTTTTACCCTAAAAAGACGTCTTATCCCCAAATTTAGATGCAATGAACACCGGCGCTAGAAAAATCCATCGTAGATTGAACGATTCCTAAACCGCGGCCATGTCCCACCGCGCCTCATTGTAGAGCACTGTGAAGATATCATCGTACACACATTCAATACCGCCCGCGAATTTGCATTGAGGTTCGTATCCGTTAGCCATTCGAGCCTGTCTTATGGAACAAGTTCATAATCGCCACGAGATCACGATTGGACTTTCTGCTAGCCTTGAGAACTGTTGCAAAAGCCTTTGTTGCTTTGTCATTCACGAACCGAAGTAGGTCTTGTGAAGCGCCCGGTAATGTCGCTCTAACGTTTCTCTTAGAAAAGATCGAAGAGAAGCACTTCTGCGGTAGGAATCTTTTCTTGTCAAGTTGACTAACTACTATCTGTCTAGTAACTTCATTCAACAGTTGAGGATCCTCAACAGCTTCTGAAGAACGAAATTACATGAGAGTTAAATACAGTATTGCTATTCCAAGAGAAGTAAACTACCTTTATCTTCTTTTGCGTCTGCGCCTCCCCGCACCAATGATCGAAGCGTTCTAATGATTGCTGTGATACCGAACATAAATATATGATTTGCGGATCTGCCAAAGAGTATAGGTTTGAGTTGAGAGCTCGCATGTATAACTAGGTAAGGCTGTTCAAATGTTGTAGTGATCATTCACATGTGGTTGTAAGGTCTGCAAGGCACAGTCCCTGGATGTTCCGAATCAGTTGAAATTCCCACCATCCTCTATGATTCAACGAGTATAATTGGTGCGTGTGCGTAAGCGTTGAGGGGAAATGAGGACGTGTGTTGTAGTAGCTTGTCAGGAAAAGAGGGGAAACAAGCGCCTCACCATGCTGCCCAAAACGCGGCAGTGCCTCGCCTCTGAGGCTCTCTGGCTGATTGGTGGTGATAGGAGCGTGGCATCAACACACACCCAATGGCTATCGACAATCTCAAGCCTGCGTTGCGAGGCTGTGGGTGGCGAAGCTGGCCAGATCCTATTTTACCAGGGCCGTCGTCCACCAACTCGAGCGTGATGAGAGCGTAGGATTCCGGGATATCGCTTGGTGCGCAGCTTCGGTGGGATGAAACTCACTGCTTCAATGAAGCGAGGCCATCTAGATTTGTTGGTTGAAGCCTTTTCTCACTTTACCCTTGCAGGACTTTACGGCCACAGTCACTTCACTGCCCATTCATTCGTTGATGAGATCTCCGTTCACGTTAGCGGTAACGAACTACTTCATTCTCATCATCCACCTGTCCTGAACGTAGAATTCCTACATTTGCTTCAGCAAAGAGAGCTTTGACCTCGCTTGCTTTAAGGCGAGCTATTTCGTAGCCGAACATCCGATTTAGCCGTTCAGCGACGAACAGCCAATGCGATTTTCGCAAAATAAATGCTGTGTAACGTAAGCGGTAGCCATCTTCAGCGGGGTTTGGTAGTTGGTGTTGAAGTAGCAAGTCACATGCTAGTCACGTGTTCAAGCTTCACTCTTTATGTATATATATTCAGTCATTATCCTGTAGTCTAATAGTTAACTGATCTTCTCTTTCTTCTACTTTCCTACTACATATTCTTGCCTCTTTGGGTCAATATTCAACAGTTGGGTCATGCATGGAGATTTGTAATCGATGATATGCACCTTCGTTCTGATTAGTTCGTCGAGATTAATAATAATTCTATTGGCGATGGTGCTCGATTTATCGCATCGGATGAAGACTTGGTGTGAAGAATCTTTGCGTTCATTCGCCTACATAAGCGATCAGATGCTGCTCGAATCTCAGCCTCATTGATGCAGCAGGACCGGTCCGGCCCATTGCCTTGGCGACAAAGATCCGCACCGATACCCCGCACGAACAGATTTCAAAGCTTTCTCTGCATATTCAGGCAATTTAACTAAGATTTTTGGTTCGTCTACTAAGGTATCCGCATATTCTATCGGTCGACAAACACATTTCCGCAGTGGATGAACCACTGCCGTGATACCCACGTGTAACATTATTCCTATTTCGGCTAGAAAGACAAGGCTGAGGCGGAACGTGATTGAAGATCTTATCTCTCGAACCATGATCAGCGCCCGCAGTACAGCCAGCCACAAAATGCCAGCACGGCTGAAAGACTTCTCAGGATACAACCAACAGAATCAAAGCCGAGGGGGAGAGTGATCGTCGGCTTCACGCCGCCCTGGCGCTGCGCCCATACGTCCCTGTCCTCGGTAAATCCCTGGATAGAGGAGGGGGGTGCATTTTTGGAGGGGAGTATGGAAGTCGGGGTGTGGACAGCCGCGTACGTTGGGCAGCAGCTGAGCCATCCAGGAAGCCTTATAGCGGGGCTATTTATTCAGCATACATTTTTATTACGTTCCATCGGCAGATAACAGGTGTGGGGGCTGTGGATGCAGCAATGCTGACAGCAACTGCCCGTGAACTCGTGCCGATCGCTCTCTTGCAAAAATGCCTCACAACATTTGACCTCTAGCCATTGGTCGTCGAAGCTCATCACACACTACTTTCCTCTGTTGCAATAGGCCGTTTCCAGAGGTGGCTGACAAGATACCGCCACAAATCTTCCCAAATAAATCAGCCACACTGGCACACACAACCTCGTGTATGCTGCAATCACGTGGTGATGCCAAGCCTGAGCAGATGCAGTCGAACATGATAGGCTGCGAGATTTCGACTCTTAATTACCTTCCTAGGCCGAATATCCGCTATGCTCAAGACATGAATCCATCCTAACTGCTTTTGTTTGA
Organism: Lasiodiplodia hormozganensis; assembly: GCA_030512325.1. Taxonomy (NCBI): domain Eukaryota; kingdom Fungi; phylum Ascomycota; class Dothideomycetes; order Botryosphaeriales; family Botryosphaeriaceae; genus Lasiodiplodia; species Lasiodiplodia hormozganensis. The sequence goes on from JAUJDW010000041.1 coordinate 42,036, forward strand.
AGCAGAATATCTTACCGACACGGTGCCATGCATGCAACGTCACGCGGCGAAGCCAAACTTCGTTATTGTCAGAGATAAGAGTAGTCTTGAGCTTACTAATTCGTATAATTCATGGGTGAGCTTATCTCACAATAGCTTGCTGGGCTTCGACCACCGAAAACTACATCTGACGTCAAGTCACTATCAAGAGAATCGCTACACATGGGTTCACGCTCAATGCAAGCCTCACTTGTCCACCCAATGCTTTATTTATGAGATAATGATGAGCCAACATTACATCCACGCTCGCAGATACCATTGTGCTGCATCACAACGTGCGGTTGGGAGGCAAAGCTGATGCCAAGGTTTCCAGCATCGGCATGTTCCTGTCTTGGATGCGTCCCACAGAAACCCCGTATCTTAACCTACATCAACCCATTGCTCTTGAACCAAAGAGATAGAGCTTTCTTGGAATAATCCGACTCCAACTCTCTCCCAGCACCCATTTCGCGGTTCAGCGGGCTTTGGGCGTAAGAGAAGAACGTAAACCTTCTTGTAGAAGTCCTTTGTTGAACCAATTTGAACGCATCTCCAACTATCATCCAATGTCTTTTCGCAGTCGTCAAGCTCGACCCGATCTCCAGTATTGAGTGTGAAACATCTGCATGCGACCCTCAGCTTCACCGGGTTCGATCTATCCCCGGTATGCCATGGTGAGGACTGAGTGTCTTGGTCCCATGATACTTCGATCTCCTCAGTATACCAGTAAACCTTTCCGAAAGGGAGGTCAACATAGTCGATTGGGCCTTCGTAAGCCATCCAAGACCAGCTTGGAACTCGGGTAGTCAGTTTGATTCGTTTCAATACCCTTCCTCCAGAGCCTCGCTGCCATAGAAGGCTTCGGCCGAGAAGACTCTCATACTCTGGGCGCTTGCTCTTCAAAATCCCATATCCACCGTATACTCCTGCATGCGTGTTGAGAGCATGTATCATTCTCTTTTCAAGGCCTGCTATTGCATGAGGCCGATCACCTTTATGCGATAGCGCAAGCCTCGAATAATGTTGGTAGAGCATCTGGAAAAGGCGGATCCTACCGCCTTTAGATGATTGAATTGCTAAATTGGGGAATCCAGGGTCTCCAAGAAATGCCGCTTTCCGACTAGATTGCTTTTGTCAGCATACTCGACATACCTGTTGACAAGCCATAAAACTTACTTGGTCATTTTCGTCAACGTTTCACAACGGATGCCGTCTCCGCATTCCCAGTATGTTTGTTCTTCAGCAAAATGGATGGTTCGACGCGCCAAGGCTCGCTCTTGTAAAACCCATCCCCGTTTGTTCAAGTCTGCCTGTAGGACTTGACGATCAAAATCATCAATAAACTCGCAAATGTAGAGCGGTGGGTCTAACTCGGAGACCATGACGGACTTTCGAGCGCAGGGTCCCTTTAGAAAACCGTCACCCATCCCTGAAGAACAGCTGGCCGCAAGCACACAGTAGGCAAAGCTATAGACATCCTCCATCAGAGCTGCCTCTTGGTCCCAGTCTTCCACGTCGTCTTGAATAATGCAAAGAGAATCGATCCACAGGTATTGCACATCGAGCTCTCTCGTAATCGTAACGGCGTCTTGAAAGTTTTTAGGAAGATTAAAAAGGCCGATGCCTTCTTTTCGCTCCATGGCGTTGCGTTTCAACGTACGGAACGAGTCATTGGTGTTCGGGTCCCCCCATCGATGTGACAATGCAATGAATCTTTGATTCTCGCCAGCCTTTCCGAGCGCTTTGCAAAGACCTTCTTCCTTGGGTACACAAAGCCGCACAGTCGGTGCGTTTCTCTTTCCAACGTCGATGACTCGAGTAGGGAGAAACCCGGAAGCAGTTGAACAGCACATGTGGTTCTCGTTGCAGTTCTTGAGCCACTGCCGCATTAATCTGAAGTGTGTTCGACTCCCAGCCACAGGCAAGTCGGGAAGTCCAACCTGGATGTTTTCATGCGCTGCGTGGAAGTTTTTCGTTATTTGTGAATACCGAGAAAATATGCAGGGACACGGTTACTCACATGCGCCCGAACAGATGGAAAGAACAGGACGGCCATCATCCATGTTTTTTATGACGGATCCGTCTTTCCCCAGATGGATCTTCTGTACACCTAAGCGTTCACACAACTGTAGCAGCAACTTACAGAGCGGGCAATTGGAAGCACTCCCACATAAGTCTTCTCGGGATCGCTCCAGGCGCATGGGCGAATCTCTAAAACATAGAAGTCTGCATCGATTACAGATTTCTTGTCTGTTCGACGATTTTGAACGGATATCTTGCTGGTCGGTCTGGCTAAGAAGAGACGTTGCAAATGCGTTATCGAGGTGAAAAATCCAATCGACATTGAACTAGTAATACCTTAGTACTGTTAAAATACGTATGGATAGATTTTCGCATACCGGCTACTCTATATATTAGTAAATAACTCTTTTATCTTATTAAGGTTAGAGTTACGTACCAGCTATAATTATAAACAAATTAGATTATATTAATATAGTATTATTTATAATATATATAAAACTTACATGCTAAAATAGAGATATTAGTTATATCTTATTTTTAAAATAAAATTTACTTACAGTCTTTTAGAGAAAATATAATAAAAATTAATAAATATTTTTTTAGCTTACTAGAGAGGATTTACTTACGTACTATGTTAGTTATTAGTAGTTATTAATAAATTAGTATTTAGAGAATATAGTTAACGTACTGTCTAAAAGCGTCTTACGTATTAGTATCTCTCGTCTACTTTTTTTTTTTAAGAAGTAAAGAAACTAAGCACCTATTCGCGGATTATACGTACAATCTACGGGATGTGTTACTATTGCTTATTTAGAGAGTTGACCCAGGCTTGTATAGGGTGGAAGCAACTTACATTCTGAGATTGATTGCCACTTTCTCGCGGAGTGCGAGCAAAATGATGAGTCATCTCGGGTGTGGAAAAGTTTGTCCTTGTTTCAGGGTTTTGCCATCCAGAAGGTCGTATATTGGTCCTATCTCTCTGCATAAACGCATAATCTTCGTCTTCAATTGCTCGTTTCAGAATGTTATCGATGCGTGTCCTAAGGTCTATCGCACTCGCTCTACATAGATTCAAGCTCCCAGAGCCGTCGTTAGGGAGTTTGATCACAAGAAGCTGTGTTTTGACCATCATGAGGAGATCCCCGATAGCGGTCTTCATTGGCTGGCAATCTGGGTTTGCTCGAAGAATGTCGTCCATCCATTTCGATGCAACCCTTTCGTTCATCCTGGCTGTTGGATTTGCAAAAAATAGGTCCTCGACGACATAATAGACTGTACCATGTTCATTTTGCCCAGGGCTTTCATTTCTGAATTCGTCCAGGGTGTCAGAACCATAAAGGAGCCAGATTATGAACTCATGAATAATACAACCCATAGACCATACATCATACAGGTGTGATCGTGACTGAGCTGGTAGCGTAAAAGCTTCCGGAGGCTCGTAACGCGGTGTTACAAACATCGTAGCTGGTGGTCTGTTTCTGGCCCCGGTCCGAGATTTGTGAAATTCAGCCGAACCAAAGTCAGCTATACGAAGTACTCCCAGCTCCTGTGGTCCTGGGGTATCCAAAAATCTGAGGATATTGTCTGGTTTCAAATCACCGTGAAGCCGGTGACCCTCTAGTCTCTCTTGATCCTTAGAGCCGTTGTCTGTTCCGTTACCTGTATGTAGTAGTTCGAGAGCTTTGGCAAGGCCGAGCAGTTGCCTAAGGACACTCAAGATAACGTTTCTGTCAAGAACTGGATGACGATGGATAGTCCAGTAGTCTCGTAGTGTCCCTCCGTCGGCCCATTCGAAGATGAAGCAATGGCGGTCACCTATCTTGTAGGCTGCGATAGGTTTGATCAGGTGAGAATCGTTGAGCTTGCCAATTTGATGAAGCGAGTTGGCCTCGAGATCCCAGGCCTCTGCTGGATCATATCTAGGTTCATTTTCAAGATACCTTAGCTCCTTAATCGCGAAGCATGGTGCTTCCCCATTTTTCTGTGCTTATACATTAGACTGCACTTTTAAGAATATGATTACGACTGGCTTACCTTGCATGGCACCTTCAGATGAGCTGGATGGATTTTAACCTTGAATACACTGCTGAAGAAGCCTTCCCTTACCAAGGGGAAGGTTTTTGTAAAAGGCAACAGAGTTTCTGGAGGAAAGTCATATTTGAGCTTGCCTTCCGTGAATACAGGAGCCAGAAAGCTCCACTGGGATCGGTAGAATTGTTCTTTTGCGCTCGTGGTCCATGCTTGATGATTGAAAGCATTGGCTGGTAGTGCTGGAAAATGGCCGCCACTGTTGTGTTCGGCTGGAGGATCACGAGGGTTCGAGATTGGTAAATGCTTGTCGGTAAACCCACTGGCTCGAAATGATTGCATCATAGATTCCAACTCGCTCTGGCTTTCGTGTTCTTGGATATCAAGAACGGTCATGAAAACTCTTTTCGCATCGTTATAAATGAACTCGATGAGCTCGCGAGGAGAATCTGGGAGTTCCGCTTCAATGCTGTCTTTCGTGACAAGCTTGTCAAACTCATCTACAGGAACAAACTGTGTTAAGCCAGAGCTGGATGTGACTGGAATCGCGACATGGCTAATCCGTTCTCGTAGCCTGGGCAAAAAATGTTGTTTTGAAACGGAATCCGAGGAGCGTATCAGTTTTCTCGTACCCCACAAGATGAAAACAAGGGAAAGAAGAGATATGACGGGATAAATGGAAGTAAAGGATTTGATCAACGCCAGAATAATGGAGTTGAATGGCATTTCCGATAATGGGGCCACTTGCAGGGATCTTAAAAACGATATCACTCGATGAGGTGGAGCTGAGGAGCTTGGTCTGATGCGAACTGTTCTCGGCTTTTATGGTAAGGGCTTATCTGTAAGCCTCCTATCACTACCATCCAATCATCATCACGGAAACATGCAAGACATTACCGAAAAGGCATTCTTAGTGTCGATGCAGGAAACGGCAGCCTCCATCGATGCCTGGAAACATCTGCGTCCTTCACGCGTCTCGGTGCAACAGCGGATTAGAAGACCTTTTCATTTTGACTGCGTGGCCTCTTATAGCCTGCTGAGGCTTGCAATAAGATTTGGGGAGCCCATGGCTTGGCAAGCCACATATGAGCCGCTTTTTCAACGAACGTGGGAAATGGGCTGCTGAATAATGTAGATCAGGTAGGCAAATGAACGACCGTTTTGACGTCATCATTGGCCTAGAATACGGGGTGTGCTGCTTGGGCTGCGAATGAAGAGTTTGGAAACTGATGTTCGTCTTGTGATGCGAGCCGATCAACTCGTATTTTGTGTAACAATCAATCGCTTACATCCAGGGACCTCCTTGGCGGCTCTAATCACTATAGAATGACAGGTTCAGCGATGCGCACGTGGAGGCATATTTCTGTGGCGAGGCGAAAGTCGGCAAGGCGCTCTTGTTGAAGCCCAACTCCACGAGGATATCTGCACCAGTCAGGACAAGCAACGTGTCTGCATGAAAATGAGGCAGAATCTTACTGTCAGAATACTCCCCCCAGCCTAGGTCGTGTAACGCACCCCGCGAATCCCTCGCAAAAGCCGCCCACGCCTCCATCACCACTCGCGTCAGCCCAGTCTGCGGCTCCTCTTCCGGCAGCCCGCTGACTTCCTCAGAGTTGCCGAATAGCGCGTGCATGTCACTGCCGTGATAAGCAGAGGAGTTGGGGTAGAGCCGCAGGTTATCCCAATCGCCGCCGTAGCGGTACACCCATGACGGCACGCCGAACCGAGCACGCGCGGCTGCGCCGTAGGTGCTGGGGCACGTGAAAGTAACGAGATTAAAGTTGTCCCACTGGGCGTCTGTCAAGATGCTGCCTGCACCGTAAGCAGCCCAGCGGTAGTACCCGGCTTCAAAGTCGGTGTTTCCGACGAGATAAGGCTGCCAATCGTTAGTCTGCTTTCTGCTCCAACCACACCAAAGGACGAGAGATCCAGCCTCACCACGCGCGCAAACTCCCCCGCATCCGTCATCTTCTTCAGCACCTCCTGGTTGAACACCGTCTCGTTATCCACCGTCGGCTGAAACACAGCCTCTGACCGCCCCTGCCCGCTTACAGTCGGCAGCTTCAGCCCCGCCACAGCCTTCTTGATGACCTCGAAGTCCTTCCCCCGCATACAATCCAACACGCCCCCCTCCACCCCCGCCGCACACCCCGCCGCCGCCGAAACATTCGCCCACCTCTCCGCCGCCGTGCTCTCACTGCTCACCGGAAAACTCCACACATTCCCACTCATCGGCACAATCCCCGCGACAACCGGGTCATCCCTGTGCGCATACGCCCAATAATCCACCGCCGCGCCGCCGGCACTCTGCCCCGCAACCACAATCCTCCCCGCATCCCCCCCAAACGCCGCCGCGTTATCCCGCACCCACTCCACCGCCAACCGCTGATCACGAAACGCCAAATTCTTCAACCCCGCCGCATCGCCCGGGAAGCCGAAGATCGACACGCGGTAGTTGATGGTAACGACAATAAGGTCTTGGCTGGCAGCCAGTTTAGTCCCGTCGAAGAAGGGCGTGTTGCTCTCGCCGATGGTGAAGCGGCCGCCGTGGATGAAGACGAGGATGGGCTTCAACGGCACCTCCTCCTCCTCCTTCGCCGAGGGATCCCCGGCGGCAGTGCTGCTGTTGGGGGACGAGGTGGTGGTGCGGGTCCAGATGTTCAGCGTCAGGCAGTCCTCGCTCTGCGTGTGGTTGAGCTGGCCCGCGAAGGCGGCGACGATGCGCTGCGCTTGCGGGGTGCGGTCTGGGTAGGCGACGCGGGCGGAGGCGGTTTGTGGGCAGGTGTAGCCGTAGTGCGAGGCGATGAATGTTTCGTTGCTGCCGGAGTACGGCTGCGGCGCGGCGAAGCGCAGCGGGCCGATTGGTGGCGCCGCGTATGGGATGCCCAGGTATTCGGTGACGCCTGGAGCGTTGGCGGCGGGGTGGCCGATGATTGGGCCGTTGGTGGTGAGGGCCAGGTAGGCATTATTGTCGTCGGGGGTGGCGAATGCGGGGGCTGCGAGGAATGCGAATAGGAGAGTGAGGGGTAATAGCATCATGATGGGGGAAAAAAATCGAGGGGGGAGAAAAGCAAAATGAGGAGGGTGAAAGCAACTGCGAATGTTAAAAGAAGCTTAAAAGTGGTTCCCGTGGGGTCTGGAGCGAGCGGTCAGCGCTATCGGACGATGTAGATTAAGTGCGGCGGATCTTATCGCGCATCAGGCAGGTGAGCCGCCTCGCTTCCCGTCTCCGCAGTGGCGCTTGCACCATCTCGTACTACCAAGCCCGCAAACGAGCCCGTATTCAGCTGCACTACCGGCCGGAGACGGGACAGGAGGGAAAACAATCCTTGAGTTTTCGTAAAGCGTGATGTTTGTCATTTCTGCTTCCTTACGTAGAAGCTATGTACAGATCTGGAGCGGAAAGCGCACGGATATAGGCGCTGTTGAAGATAGAGAAAGCGAGATTTCCAGCTCGTACGTCCGCGACACCAGGCAGGAGCGGAACGTGGGCACGAGTATCTTGCCGGCCGGGAACTCGACGGGAATCGAGAGTTTCAGCAGGTAATACACTCCCCCAACGTAGCCAGCCGAGGGTGCAATGACCTCCGACGGCGTCATGCGGCCATTCGACAGCTGCATGTGCTCCCAGCCGGGATACTTCTTCAGCCACTTTACGCCGCTAAGGTTGAATGGAGGTAATGACAGTGCGTCCGTATATGAGCGCTCCTGCCCGTCGGTGTTATCGGCAGCGAGGGCGGCCCCCGATGTGTATATCGTGGTGACGTGGATTTTCCGCATGATGCCATCGGCCGGCGGAGGCCCCCACTCGTGGGATGCGGGGTCAAACCGCACGAGCACTCTGCAGGAAACGGCGTTCCCGGACTTGATCCCTTTGAGCGCGCTTGGCGGCTGCGCCTCCATGACCAAACAGCCCAGTCTATTAGATAGAATGTTCCGCTTGACGATACTCTCCTCGCGGATGCGATAGCTGCTCGAAAACTGCGGTGGGGCTTCCGGGAAACTTGGGACGACGCAAATCCGCTGAGCTGTTTCCGCCGTGGTGGATCGGCCTTCGGGGTCTTTGAGCGTCGCTATTGCGGTGACTTTGTAGCATACCTCGACCATGTCGGGTGTTGGGTCACTGAGGATCTCTCCGTCGTGTTCCCACCTGTGCCATCCGCCCATGGTTGGTGGAACTTGCAGATGGTCGTCGTCGTTCATTGGAGGACATAGACAATGGGTTTCAGGGAGCCCATGTGGAATGGTGAGGCTGAACTGGAATGTGCGTGTGCCTTGTGCAGGCAACGCTGCGTCGTCACCCGATGGTCTGATGGTTTGGTGCATCCTCAGAAGCCGTTTTTTCATGATGGACGGCATGGCCCAGACGATGTGTTCGACACGTGTCCGTGCCTTTCCTGCAGCCTCGTAAGCACGCCGTCTCGTCAAAATCCGGGACTCGTTGAATGCGCACCCGTGAGGTATACTCTCACGGTCTCGATGCGGGCCTCGTCACGCGTGCTGACCTCGACCTCCCCTGCGACTTCATCCCCTGAACCGAATGCTCCATGGTTGCTTGCGCTGCCTTTGGTGTTCACACGTATCGCCAGCTCGGCAACATTTGTGCTGGAGCTCTGGGAAACGGCGGCCATGTAAAGGAGACGGAGACGAGCGGTCAGACAAAGCTAACAAGGGATGGGTGGTTCGAGCGGTTGTGACAAAATAAGGTTATGACGTTCGCCCGCCGCTAAGCCTTGACCGCTCGCCGATCCCTTCCCCCGCTGGCCACTTGGAAGATTCTTCGGCGCCGGCATGCACGCCGCGAAGCCTTGAACGTTACCGGTGTACGTAAGACGTGTGATTGGCAGGAGATTCCGAGCCTGCAAATTTTCAATGACTAACCTGCGTGTGCCATGACAAGTCGCTCACCAGGTCCAAGAGTCTTTGCAACGGCCGCCGATGATACTTTACTTAAATTAGTCTAGCCCGCTGAAACAAGCGTCCCGCCCTATCGATGACAAGGTCCCGCTGTGGCGGTGCCGAACTCCGTGCAAGCAACTAACAGCGAGCTACACAGACTTTGAGCCTAAATTTATATTAAACTTTTTCGGCACATCCTCTGCATGATAGTTGGAGAAGACATTTCGGAAATACCGAATTATTTGGAATTTGCACTTCCTGCCCGGTACGCGCTTTTCCAGGTACACAGTGCTAAGTGCACTGTGCTTTCAGGGAAAGTGGATCCTCCGCAATGAAGTGTGGCTAGGTAGCACGCTTGTCCCCACTACCGGTCCGCTTAGCGTCGGCAACCATGCGACAGGGTCGGATATCCAGGCCACCGCATCACTTCTCCCGCGGAGAAACATAAATAAAAGCCAAAAACGATCAGTAGTCCTTTGCATAGACCTGGGCACGCGCGGATGACGTGGCTTCCGGTCGGCAGCCCTGAGCATCATGTCCCTTGCATCGTTTAAACGCCGTAATGTTCACTCTACAAACATCTTTCACGTGTTCACCCTGTAACGCTTATGGGCTAGAATATGATGGGAATTGTTTCCCACATCAGTCTCTTGCTGGAACACCGATGGCAGTAACTTTCTAAGTAACGTTCTAAGATTTCCATCAGCCTCTTAAATGCGCTTTTCCCGCGCTCGAAACATCTACTCCAAACCCCACATCATCAAAAACTCTCCCCACCCTCTCCTAACGCCTGTATCTCTAACATCCCTACCCACAACCCCCTAAAGCTCCTTCGTCATAATCCAATCCGTCTGCACCACCGACCCAACCACAAAATCATGCTCCCCCACCTTCTCATACCCCCACTTCTCATACGCCTTCTGCGCCACAAAATTCTCCTCCCACACCCCCAACCACATCCACCGGAACCCCTGCTCCCGCGCCATCTCCTCCACCCGCCTCCCCAACCTCCCTCCCACCCCCTTGCCGTGCGCATCCGGATGCACGTAGATGCGCTGCAGCTCGACCTTGCTCTCCAGCTGCTCGACGCACGGCTCGCTCGAGCCGCGGGTAAGTACTGCAAACCCGAGGACCTCGCCGGCGGCGTCGACGGCGAGGATGGTGTCCTTTTGTGGGTTTTGCAGGTCCGCGGTGATGGCGGCGTGCGTGTATTCTTTGTCCAGGTAGGCCTGCAGTTCGTCGGCCGTGACGGAGTGCCCGAAGGTCACGCTGAAGACGTGCGCGCCGAGCTTGGCGATGGCCGCGGCGTCGGAGAGGCGGGCGGGCCGGACGCGGACTGCGTCGTGCGCCGCGGCGGAGGCGGCGGCGGCGGTGGTGGTGGTGGTGGTGGTGGCCATGGGTGTGGGTTTGCTGCTTGTCGATGTTTGGTGCTGGGCGAACGAAAGATGTGGGGGGAAAAGAAACCGTGGTGGTGGTGGTGGTTGTCCAATGAGTCGACTTCCGAGATGTTTGCGGCTGAGAGAGAAGAAGGTGCGGCGGTGTGGCTTCAGGAATCGGTGCATGGTTAAAAGTAAATTGGCGCGACGACTAGTGCGCCACGGCGAAAATCTCAATTCTGCGATATGTAATTCGTAGGGCGTGGAAAAAAGATTTTCTGTGCTATGTGAGCGATATGACGTGAACGCTGTTATGTAGCCGGGGCGGATTGCCTCGTCCGTTCAAAGGGGTAACTTTATATACGAATACGGGCAGACCCTAAACGTCCGAGGCTGAGGACTGTCTCGGCCGAGACATTGTCTCACAATAAACATAGCTACATCTTTTTGACGTTGCGGTACATTTCTAAAGACATCCCATGGTACACAAACTCTGATGGCCTTCTATACATCGATTCCATTGAAACCGGTGTTGAAACTATATCGACATGCAATCACGTGGCTGAGGGTCACTCGGTCATGATTCCGATGCACAGCGAAGACCAACCCGCTCTTTCATGACCGCCGATTATGGGTAATTCCCTTAAACTCCACCTATATCGCCTGAGTTAAGTCACAATAACGGCCAGCCACCGAATGATCCAATTCCTTGAACGTTGCTGTACATGTAAATTTTGGCGAGAAGGGAAGGTAGGAAAACGAGGGCAGGGTTGTTTCGCGGAGACAAGAGCCGTTCGGTTTCATACAGACGAGTAAGGAGGAAGAAAGGGAAGGAGACAACCAGGACAGGTGCCTCAATCCGGACCATCGAATACGAGAAGGTCGTTCCATACTCTTCATCCCACCGGCATGTCCAGTATATAGAAAAGCCGCAGCGACAAGTAACGGAGCTCCAGCATCTTCGACACCGATCTACTTAGCATGAAGCTCGCACTCGTTTCCCTCGCAGCCGCCTTCGCCGCCACCCCAGGCTACAGCTGGTCCCTCACCATCTGGGACGGCGACAGGTGCGACGGTAATTCCGTTGAGCTCTCCGGCGAGGGCGACACCGACACGGGATGCCAGCCGTACCCGAACGGCCCTGATGGCCTGCTTTCCAACTCGTTTCTCCCAAAGGGCTGGGGCGAGAATTGCAGAATGTCTCTGTCGTCGCAGCCAGACTGCGCAGTCGCCGGCTGGGGCTCGCCTATTGGCTACCCTGTTCAATTGGGAGTCGTGTACCTGGAGGGTCAATGCAACAAGTAAGTTTTTCTTTTCGTTTGCTTGACTATGCCTGGTTCCGCTAATTCTATATTCAGCCTTTTTGGCATCAACTTCTACGAGCCTCAGACGTACAAGTACTACCAGTACTATTGCCCTTCCTCGTAGGAACTGGCTGAGCTAGTGAGTGAACGGGCTCTGCAGCTTCCACGCAGATGCCCGCCGGGACGAGCTATGGTTGGTTCTAAGGAGACATCCAGAGTGCTTGTGGTTTATTGTGATGGATAAGGTAGTAATCAAGCACATCACTACAAAAGCCCGATACTGTGCATCGTCCTACTTGCCCGCCGGTTGGCTGCTCAACAGACGTAGCTAGCTCTCTCGGCTCAGAAACCGTGATTGTGCAACATAAGCTGAGGCACCAAAATTCTGCGACCATCGTCTCTCGGCCGAGAGAGTGCATGAGAGTTGAGACAGCTGCAGCTCTCTTGCATTACGATTCCTCGAGCTGCAATGCATCTAATTCAGCTTACCACTATTGAATACAAGCTATAAGAGCCACCCTCGCCTCATCAATTCCAATCAGAACGCACGCAGAGGCTGCTTCGACCTTCAATCACGTGGCTGCCAGCACTCCCCATCCGGCCATGTTTCCGCCGCAAAGCGCATCTCGCCTCGCCCTACCTTATGCGGCTGCCCACTTTAGCGGCGCAGTGGGTCCTGCGGCTTAAAACCTAGCGCGAATCCCTCGTTTTTGCGGCCAACCCTCCACCTCCCACGCCGCTGCCATGTCGCAAACAGCCGTGGTCCAGGAACTGCAGCAGCTGCACGGAGATGGCGCAGCTATCGCAGTTGTTGCCACTGCTGCTGCAATGCAGCCGAACGAGCCAGACAACAACAGATCAGTTTCAGATGCGCCGCCGCAGCTCTCGCTCCTCCGGCTAGGCACCATCGCCGCCGCGATAACGGGCGTGCTGGTCGCGAGCAGCATGACGACCGGGCTGATCACCGTCGCGCTGCCGACCATGGCCAAGGATCTGGAGATTCCGGAGCACCTCCTGCTCTGGTGCGTTTTTTTTTTTTTTTTTTGCTGCGTCCCCAATCGCTCTGTTGACTGACGCGGCTATTACTATACAGGCCCGCTTCGATATACGGGCTCACCAGCGGCTGCTCGCTGCTGCTAGCCGGGGCGATAGCAGACTACGTGGGCAGCCGCCCCGTGTACCTCGTCGGCTGCCTCCTCCTCTCGCTGTCGATGCTGGCGAGCGGGCTGGCGCGAACCAGCACGCAGATCATCGTCTTCCGCGGTTTCCAGGGCGTGGCGGCGTCGTGCTGCCTGCCGACGGCCGTGAGTCTCATGTCTGAGTACTTCCCCGGCGGGCGGCGCCGCAACGTCGGGTTTGCGATCATGGGCGCCGGGCAGCCGCTCGGGTTTTCGCTGGGCTTGTTCTTGAGCGGCTTCTTCGTCGACTCGATCGGGTGGCGGTATTCGTGGTATCTGGCTGCGGCGGTGTCGATGGCCGTGTTCGTCGTCGCCATCTGGGCGCTGCCGCGGAAGCATACCAATGTCAAGTTCTCATGGAACGGTCTGTTCCAGCAGCTGGATGTCGTCGGGGCGGGCATGGCGAGCGCCTGCCTGGGCACCCTGTCGTACGTGCTGGCCATGATTTCAGACGACCCGTCGCAGATCAAGCAGGGCAGGAACATTGCCCTTCTCTGCATCGCCGGCACCCTTCTCCCATCGTTCATCTTCTGGATGGATCTGCGCACGAAGAAGAACATGACGGCGCTGATCCCCAACGCGCTCTGGAGGAAGACGGCCTTCTCGACCATCTGCGTCATGGTCTTCTTCACCTGGGCCGTCCTCAACGCCGTCAACTTCTACTCCAGCCTCTTGTAAGCCTCCTCCTTCTCCAGTCCCCCCATCCGCCACGCTGACAACCACCCCTACAGCTTCCAAGACGTCCAATCCCTCGCCGCCCTCCAAACCTCCCTCCGCTTCCTCCCCAACGCCATCTCCGGCATCATCCTTAGCATCGGCACAGGAATGATCCTGCACAAGTTCTCAGCCTACTGGATCGTCCTCGCCGCCTCCGTCATCAGCGCGCTGTCGCCGATGCTGTTCGCCATCGCGGAGCCGACCTGGTCCTACTGGTACGCGCAGTTCTGGGCGATGCTACTTTCTGCCGTCGCTGTGGACGTGCTGTTCGTCGTGTCGACGCTCGTCATTACCAACATCTTCCCGCCGTCGACGCAGGCGCTCGCCGGCGCCGTGTTTAATACCGTGGCCCAATTTGGCGGCGCCGTAGGTTTGGCGGTAATGGCGGTCATTTCATCGAATGTGACGGAGCAGTCAGATTATGCAGTCAAGACATCCCCGCCTGCGCTACTCGAGGGGTACCGCGCGTCGTTTTGGGCGTGCTTCGCCGCGATGATTGTGTCTGTGGGGATTGGGTGCGTGGGGTTGAGGGATGTTGGGAAGTTTGGGGTCAAGGTCGAATAGCGGTACAACTTACGTAGTGAATGAATGCCAAAAGTGGGTGATGATGGGGAAAGAGCTGAAAATGGAAAGTAGTGATAAGCCAACAAGGAGTTGTTGTACCTGGCGGCAAGAGCGGCGCCAATGAAAGCGGAGCTGGAACGCGTTTAGTCACCCGCAGCCAATCAGAACCGCGTTATTGGCATCATGACAGCACAAGCTACCAAGGGTCCACGCGCGGCCCGCGGAGTCATACCGCGTGGCACGGTTGCAAGCGATTAGCTCGCAGATCTCGGCTCCCTCTTCCGGAAAGTGTAGCCGAAGGTGGCGGGGGGAATTCTAACGTCTACGAATCCTCCCGTTGACTCACGAAGCTGCCGGCTGCGGCCACGAGATATAAAACCTACCACGCCTCTATCATCCCTCCCCAGAACCCCCAATCCCCCCCGAAACCACTCACCCCCGGTCCTCCTTCCACATCTCAACCACCACCATGTACCTCCGCGCCGCCCACGCCGAGCGCCACATCCCCACCCTCCGCGCCTTCATCCGCGACAACCCCCTCGGCATCTTCACCACGGCCATCGACTCCGCCTCTTTCCCTTTTCTCCAATCCAGCCACATCCCCTTCCTCCTCGACGTGCAAGACGACTCCAGCGAGACCGAACTCGGCGTGCTGCGCGGCCACATGGCGCGGGCGAACCCGCAAGCGAAGGCGTTGATGGAGCATCTGAAGTCCGCTGCCAATCCCAACGACGCCGATGCGGGCCTGCCGCAAACCCTCTCCCGCGACGTCATGGTCCTCTTCAACGCACCCGCACACCACTACGTCACCCCGAAGTTCTACACCACCACCAAACCCTCCACCGGCAAAGTCGTCCCGACGTGGAACTACGCCGCCGTGCAGGCGTATGGCCGGGCGACGGTGTACTTCGACAGCAAAGCCGCCTCGACGGAAGCCTTCCTAACCAAACAAGTCGCGGAGCTCTCGCAGCTGTCCGAAACGAAGATTATGGGGTACGAGAAGCCGTGGAAAGTCGATGACGCGCCGAAGGCGTATACGGATGCGCTGAAGAAGGCGATTATCGGGATTGAGATTGAGATTACAGACTTGGGGGGCAAGTGGAAGATGAGTCAGGAGATGGGGGTGGGGGATAGGCAGGGTGTGGTGGATGGGTTCGAGGCGTTGGGGACGGAGGTGGGGGGGAAGGTTGCGGGGATGGTGAGGGAGAGGGGGGTGTGGGAGTAGCTGTGGATGAAGGAATGGATTGGAGAAATCGTTTGGTTTCTTAGAAGCGGGAAGGCCTGCATTGAGGTCAGCTGCGCGGAAATATTGGCCCACATTCCTACTCGGACATAAGAGAAGATGGGCTGGATGATCCAGAGAATACCAACGGGAAGCGTAGACCTTAGAGGCCACCAGATGGCCAATTACCACCAAACAGCATACGGAGCAGCAAACAGTAAATGAAATAGGCGGATATCTTGCAATGCTTGATGGGCCATCATAAGTCTTTAAGACCAATGTGTTTGTTCGGATTTCCGGAATTGCCGAGAACACCGGAGTTACCCACCGTTCGACAATCTCAAAAGGTGATTGGGCGGACAGAACAAAAAATCCGGGCCACTCAACCCCGCACCCCCAAATCTCCGCTACGGCGAGAAGGAAAGGATCTTGCATTTGCGGGGTTGGAATGCCGATCGGGTTCGCTGCCAAGCTCCCCGCATCTCGTGCAACATCCGAGTGCGTCATCACCGGCACTTGGAAATCCATATTTGTGACACCGTTCCTCATCTGTCCCAAAAACCACATTTCAAGTTTCCTGTGCTCCGACAATGGCTTCGGGCGACGCAAAGTGTGAGAAAATCGACCTGCCGCACCACCTTGAGGATGTTGAAACGAACACATCCGATGAACATGTAGACGTACCTGAATTCGACGCTAAAGAGACTCGGCGAATTCTCCGTAAAGTCGACTATCGGCTGCTGCCCATGTTGACTCTCTTGTATGTTCTGTCCTTCATTGACAGGAGCAACAGTGCGTATAATCACCACATGCAATGTGCATTAGCTGATGAAAGTCTCGCAGTCGGAAACGCGAAGGTAGCGGGGATGAACAAAGACCTCGGTCTTACGGGCCCTCAGTACAACATTGCGTAGGCTGCTCCAAAACAACCATTGACCATCTGCTAATGTCTTTAAAGCCTGACCGTCTTCTTCTTCCCCTACGCTTTGTTTGAAGTCCCCAGCAATGTCGTTTTAAAGCTTGTAAAGCCATCGATTTGGATTGCTTCCATGATGATTGCCTGGGGCACGGGTACGCCTTGAACAATTCCCCCATCCAGAATTACCGCTAACGCCATCCCATAGTCATGACCCTCATGGGCATCGTCCAAAGCTACGGCGGCCTCGTCGGCGCCCGTGTCGCGGTAAGCCTCCTCTCTCTCCACCACCCTCCCCCATCCCAGCCCTGACACCACCAAACCAGCTCGGCTTCGCCGAAACCGGCTTCTTCCCCGCCAGCACGTACCTGCTCACGACCTGGTACAAGCGCTTCGAGCTGCAAACGCGGATGGCCGTCTTCTTCAGCGCGGCCTCCCTCGCCGGCGCCTTCTCCGGCCTCCTCGCCTTCGCGATCCAGAACATGGACGGCATCGCAGGCCTCAGCGGGTGGCGATGGATCTTCATCCTCGAGGGCATCGCGACCGTCGTCATCGGCGTGTCGTGTCTCGCACTCCTCCCCAACAGCCCCGAGACCGCATCCTTTCTCACCCCCTCGGAGCGCCGCTTCCTCGTGCGGCGGCTGCAGGCGGACTCGGGCACCAAAACCGGCCACGTCGAGACGGAGGACTTGTTCCACTGGCCGACGATGCGCGCGGCGCTGGTGGAGTGGAAGATCTGGTTCGCCATCATCATCTACTGGGGCAACTCCATCTCCCTCTACGGCTTCACCTACTCGGCCCCCAGCGTCATCCTCGGCCTCGGCTACTCGGCCGCCAACGCCCAGCTCCTGACCATCCCCATCTACGTCCTCGGCGTCGTCTCGACCATCGCCGTCTCGTACTACGCCGACAAGTACCAGACGCGCTGGCCCTTCATCGTCGCGCCCTTCTGCCTCGCGGCCGCCGGTTTCCTCGGCTTGCTCTGTATCCCGCACCCGCGGCTGCCCGGATTGACCTACGCGTTTCTGTTCTGCATCCCGGCGGGGGTGTATCCGCCGCTGATAGGCGTGCTGTCGTGGATCGGGAACAACCTGGCGCCGTCGTGGAAGCGCGCGGTGGGGATGGCGCTGCTGATTTCGATGGGGAATCTGGGGGGTGCGATTGGGAGTAATGTGTATTTGGAGGCGCAGGCGCCGCATTATTGGCTGGGGTTTGGGTTTGGGTTGGGGATATCGTTGGCGGCGATCGCGGCGACGGTGGTTCTGAAGGTCGCGTTTGAGCGGTTGAATAGGGAGAAGGAGAGGATGGGGAGCGAGGAGGAGGTGCGGGTGAGATTTACGGAGGAGGAGTTGAGGAGGATGGGGGATAAGAGTCCGTTGTTTAGGTATATTGTGTGAGGTGACCTGTGGTGTGGTGGAGGGGGTGAGTGGGCGTGGTGCTTTGGAGGCGGTGGGCTTTGGGGCGTGTGCTGGTGGTGAGCGGGTTTGGCATTTGACTGACAGGAACCAGGATGATGAATGATATCATGGCTCTTTTCATTTTGTGGAGATCTAGAGAAGAGTTTGTGATGCTACTGAAAGTAAAGAATTGGCATGGGAGTAGTTGATCTCCATCTTGAGCTTGGAGGCTCATGTAATGAAGCCATAATACCCAGAACTACCCGAGATTCTATGACACGTCCTCACCGAAGTCATGGCTAATGAAGATTTGGAATACCTTGGTCACCTCTGTAGGCGACACTTCAGTCCTCGTCCTCTCCAGCATCACAGCCGCCCAGAATGTCACGGCATTCGCTCTTTTCGAACCAGCCCAGGAATTCATGCTCGCTAGGAAGATTGTCGAGCATCCACTTGCCAACCAGATCCGGAAAAGCTTCGCAGTCCTTGAAGTTCTCATCCTGCACGAAGCGGGTTTCCGCGCCCTTCTTGATCAAGTTCGGCGCGTCGTAAAGACCAGCGTACACCTCGACAGCGCCCTCGTCAAGATCAACCACGTACGCCCACTCGCAGAAGAGGGTGTCGCCGATGAACGACAGTTCTTTGACGATCGGGACCGGCTCGGTGGCATTGGCAACGAGGCCCAGGATCTTGGCACACGTATCGCGGGAGACGGACGGCACCACTTTGGGCTCGCTGGCCTTCTCCTTTTCGCGATCCTCCTTTTTGCTGATGCGGATGTGGGACCGATGCTCGTAGTATTCCCTCATAGCACGGGCCCTTTCATCGTGCCAGGCCATCACCTGCTCCTCTGTGGGTTCGTAGAGCATGTTGCCGGCGTCGATGACGGCCTTCAGCTTGGAAACGTTCTCGGGATTCGCGACGAAGCGGAGGACGGTGAGGCCTTGGCCCTCCGGGTAGCCGTCCCATTGGCCGTACTGAGCGATGTGCCACGCGCCTTTGTAGTAGACGAGAGTGAGGTTACGTGTTCCCATGATTGAGACTGAGGCATCATTAGCAGTTGATGTAGAAGAAAGGCGACCATGGCACGTACAAGACGCTGTGACCTGAGTGATATGAAGCTTGGCAGGGTGGTGAGTGCGGATGGTGGGTGCGGAGGGTGAAGAAGCGACGCGCACACATATGCGACGTTGACGCGTATTCCCTTTCAGCGGGGTCGCGTATTCACATGACGTCGCTGAACCAATGCGATGGGCGGCGCAGGCAACCGCATGTCGAGCCAGGCAGCAACGTTGGCACAAGCGCTTAAAATCCCTGTATCGGGAAGGGACCCTCTTCTCGCCAAGCTCGCGATAGATTTTCTTGCAGCGCACTCGCCTCACTGACTCATCTGACGGCGCATACTTCTCATATCCAATTTTGTGGTTTCTTTCTGAGGATCGTGCCAGCAAGCGTAGGCCGGCTGCGTTTGCTACAACATGTTCGTTGCCCGATTAGGCTTAGTGTAGTTTCCTTTGGACGCATATCGTCCAAACCTACCGTAGCTACTGATCGATCATCCTTCAATACCATCACTTTCAACTCAAGACATGCTCTGACATCACGCTGGTTTATATCACGTGGGAACTTTGAACTTAGGCTGATGCTTGCGTTATGTATAAGGTTGCGTTGAAAGGTTATAATTAGCACATGAATTCTCGGAGCAATAATTGAATCAAACTTTGCCGGCTTTATTTCACTCGTAGCTGTTGTCGCCCGATTGTCATTCTCCGCTTGCGATTTCAAAGGAACATTATTCGCTCTCTCTCTCGACTTTAAGCATCGCTTGTTTCCAGCATACCGCCTTCCGATGCTTCTGCCCTTGCGGCCTCATTTTGCGCAGGGGCCTGTGGAAGTAATAAGAGATGTGCATGAGGTAGAGATGGAAAAAGTGTTGAGTTCTTTGAATCCTTCTCGTGCTTTTGAGTAGCGCCCTTTCTTTTCCTTGAACACGATGAGACTTAGTTTCAGTTTTTATTGCACAGATCTGGCATGATTGGGTAAATAACCCGCTCTCCCCCGTCGCTATTTCTATGGCGTCCAGATGGCTGTGCTCGGAAGCGGTGATGCCGAAGGCTTCCTCGATACCGTCCGCCCGCGTGCGCTCCTCTCAGATTCCGAACCCCATCGTCTTAATATGGCCGCTAGTGCATTAGGTTGCTCCTAAGCACATCTCTCGCGCCTCAACTACCACAAGTTGTATTTTGGGCGGAGGATTAAGGATGGAGTAGCTCCGATGTACTTTCTGCTGCGAAAACCGCGTCGGCATTGTTTATGTCCGACGATAGAAGGGGCAAGCGGCGAAGTTACATCTTAGGTGCGGAAGAGAGCGGGCAAGAGTGAAACCTAGCTTGTTGCCGCCTACTAACGGGTGAAATAACGGAAAGCGCCGGCTAAAGTCAAAAGGATAGCAGCGAAGATCTGTGAATAATCCACTGCAGTGGATCAGCCAGTACCGAAACGACCGAGTACGTCACCAGAAGGAAATGTCGCCAAGATCGCGGGGCCAAGTGGCGTATGACTCAGTGATTCACCGCAATAATAGTAGTTGTTATTACTAGATAAGGAAATAGGTAATAGGCGTCCATGATGAAATATCTCAGTCTGTGCGGCATCCGTACAGAACCGACGGGAACCGGTCGTATCCGGACCAATGGATGCCCACCCTCTTACTTTGCTCAGAGGACATTACAAATCAAAAGGTTGTATATAAGATAGCTAAATGAGTAGCAGTAACAAATTCAAAGCAATTCACGGTTTACTACAGTCTTTCGGTATAACATACAGATCCAAGCAGACTTTTCACAACGCCAACATCCCACCATGCCTCCGAACACGAAGCCTATTCCCCAAAGCGTCCTCATTTTCGGCGCCGCCGCTCACATCGGCCGCCCGCTTGCCGAGTTCCTACAGCGCGAAGCGCCCTCCATCAAGCTGCGCCTAGCAACCAGCAGTCCCGCAAAGGTCTCAACACTGCAAGCCGCCTTCCCAGCCGCCGAAGTCGTCGAAGCCAACTTCTCCGACGAACCTTCCCTTCTCCGCGCCACAGCCGGTATGGAAGGCGTCTTCATCATCACGCCGGGCGGCACCGACGAGGGCGCCGCCGCCACCAACATCATCAGCGCCCTCAAATCCCACAACCAAGCCATCCACATCCTCAAGCTCGTCGGCCTGCAGCCCGAGGCCAACCCGCGCCGCATCCCGGAGAGCCTCCGCAACTCGCTTAGCCTGCCCGTGCAGCACGCGCTGGCCAAGCGCATGTTCGACGAGAGCGGGCTGCCGGTGACGTATCTCAACATCGGCGCGACGTTCATGGACAACTTCTTCTGGATGAAGCGCGGCCTGAAGGAGGAG
Organism: Lasiodiplodia hormozganensis; assembly: GCA_030512325.1. Taxonomy (NCBI): domain Eukaryota; kingdom Fungi; phylum Ascomycota; class Dothideomycetes; order Botryosphaeriales; family Botryosphaeriaceae; genus Lasiodiplodia; species Lasiodiplodia hormozganensis. The sequence continues at coordinate 63,070 of JAUJDW010000041.1, forward strand.
CGCAAGCTCATCTGGCCCGAGCGCCTGATCCCGTGGATCGATCCGCGCGATATCGCCGAGGTGGCGGGGAGGCTGCTGTTGAGCCCGAATCAGCGGCACATTGGCCAGTTTCATACGGTGAATAATGGGCATGATTTGATGAGGTTTCAGGATGTGGCGGAGTTGATGAGCGAGGTGTGGGGAGAGAAGATCGCGTATGATTCGAGCAAGGAGGCCTTTTTCGAGGAGTATGGGCCGCATATGGGTGAGAAGGCTAAATACTTGTGGGAGTTTTTCCGGTACGAGGAGCAAAATGAGGTGGTGTGGGCTCCGAATAAGTTCGTTGAGATAACCCTGGGCAGGAAGCCGACGACTGTTCGAGAGTGGCTGGAGGAGCACAAAGAAGCTTTGTTGAACTAAGCACATTGTTGTAGGGTTCATAGTTCCTTTCGTGCTTTATGGGCCAAGTCTCACGAAACTACGTAGCAGATTTTTCGAGCAACCGCATCAACAGTATAATCATTTTGTGTTGACATTTTACGAGTGAATTAGTGGACTGTGATAATTTCCCACATTTTATGCAGTAGTAATAAGTAGCCGCAGGGCATCGCAGGCCCTCGGAAAATTCCCGAGGGCGCCTCAGGTCTTTCCCTGCCCTTAAATTCCTGCGTAGCCTTCATCTCTCATGTGTGCTTGTTTTCCTGCTTCGCCTTCGCTTGCTCATCTGACCCTCACAACGCGGCATCTAGAAGAGCAGCCAAGATTCTCAGCTCCATTTGAACCTTCTACAGTCAATAATCGATCATCCTTTATCTTCATCAGTTCTGCACTCTATAGCAGAAAACGATATAATGAATCTTAGACGCAGAGAAGCAAACGACTAACAAGCGTCGAACACTTCCAGCACCATAAACCTATTCCGGCCAGAGAGAAGCCCTTATGCCGCTGCACTGCTCTACACTTAGAGAGTGTTTCGGGAGGCTGATTTCTCAACATGTGCTCTATCGTCACAACTCTCTGGCGTAGCGTTGTTCCCATACTTCTCGTTCCGGCGTTGCTTCAACTCAGGTGTTTTGGCATAAGTCTGAGTCATGTAAGTCACTTGAGCTGGTTCCGGGAGTCAAAGCTAAGACAGGATAACCACCTTCATCTCTGTGGTGCACGTGATATGGTGGGGTTTGCATACGTTGTACTGAGCGCCCGCCCTCGCTTACTGATGGCCTGCTGTGTTGCATTTAGCGCTTGCATTGCATTAGCGGCCCGATCCGCCTCGTCATGAGAGCCAGCCACCATCTACTAACAGTAGGGGCACATGTTCGTTTCTGTAGTTATTGAAGTGAGGCTTTCTACGGGAGAAAATAATCAGAAGGGAATGGTTGCTCCTCCGTAGATGGTTTTCAGCCGCGCGAAACCCTCACGAAACCAGGGATCAAAGATGTTCAGCCCATCGGAGTGCTCTGTACCAATAAAGTGAGCGGATATCCACCACCGTTACTGGAGGTTCGGCCCAAGGCTGACAGTGACACCTGACGGCATGGTCGGTGACACCCTCAACAAGCTGCCCTCTGTGCACATGATGTCTACACATCAGTTGTGAGCGCCGCCGTTAAGCACTACCATAGGTAAGCGATGAAGACCTGCTGGCAAGCCCCACGTGCTGATGTGGATGAGTCCCAACCGTGATTGGAGTTCAACGACTGATGCGCTGATGCGGTCTTTCGCTGGCCTTGCCTTCGGTCTCCCGTTCTGGGGTTCTTCGGCTGTGCGGAGAAAATCCTTTGTTTGATAGGAGGTACTCACACTGCGGGGCTTGGATCACACTTTGTCGTGTGCCGCCTCGACCTCGTCTTTTCGGGCCTGGATCTCGACGCTTACGAAAGGTGTCAATGGTTGCAAAAGAAAAATCATATGAAGAGCTGACTGCATGTGAGCGCAAATCTGTCAAATGTGAAGTAGATAATCAATGTGCATTATAATTGTTGAACCAGTAATCAACGACTGTAGGCACATTCGCAGCAAGTCGCACACCTGCAAGTCAGACTTGGCATTAAATCATGCGCTCAATTAAAAGGGAGTTATTTTGGTACTTACAGCAAGGCTGAATAGGATAGCGATACCGCCAATGATCGGCGACCTTGAAAGACGCTGTAAATGCTATCTGGAAACGAAAACCGTACCTGTGGGTTGATTCCATGCGCCTCATTTGACGGAAGCATAATAGTGGGAAACCACATCCATCTACGTTCTGGAGTCTTGAGGGATCTTTCTAACACCTGAGAATGTAGCTTCACTAAATGCTCGCGCCGCTAATAAAAACTTGTGTGTTTCGGCATGAGATAAGCTGCAGGCTCTTCCGCTTCCGTCCTTTTACATATCATTTGTACCATAGGATTTGCTTGTAGCTTTTCACTTCTCTAAAGAATCTCTCGAAGTGCGGGCTTTCATTGTCCTCGTGACACAATTTCTCGCGCATCTTCCCGAAATAACTTGCGGTGCCGGCGAATCAACACAACATCGCCAATGAGGCAACAAATCAGCAAGTATATAGGATGAAGGCAAACATATTGGGCTCCAGGGCCGAGAATAAGGCACCAGGGAGTGATGGCGGTCATTAATCGAGTCACGTATCCCGTGCACGAAACGCCTTTATTGGCGCAGAGTGAAGTGGCATCTGCAGGCTACAGCAGCCAAGGCCGAGTTGCTTCCGGGAATTCGCATGTGGCTGATCCGAAAAATCGCTCTCATTGACGGTCATCGGGAACCAACGGCCAATAATTTCCGAATGATCGGACTTCACTTCGTCAACAGTTGCCATTGTATCAAACCAGGGTACCCACGTAATACGGCTTAGGCCTTGATTCGAATCCTGTTTGAGAGAAGGAGAGACTGTCTCTTGGCCTCCTGGCCAATACTGCTTCAGTGTAAAGTTCACACTGGTAGTTAGACTTTCAGTGATCTGCCACGCGAGCGCATTAATGTCTCCCTCAAAATAAGGGTATTGCTGTCCAAAACGGAGTTGGTGCAACGCGTAGGTCGGGCACCACTTCAGCCACGGCATAAATTACATGTAAGTACCACTCCGACTCGCAAAATGAGCACTGTATCCTTCGTCTGTAGATCGACAAAGGAGCTAATTTTGGGGGATCGAAAGTTCTACTTCAAAGATTACATGCAGTATGTGCTGCTGAAGGTCATGACTAAATCAGTGAAACTAGGTTGCGGTAATAACACCGTTCTCACATTCCTTCAAGTCGTAGATCTCGGCTAAATGGTATCGTATGCATAATGATGGAGAGAAAGAAGACCCCGCTTTCTACTCCTTTAACGCATGCGAGCATCCAAATCGAGCAAAGAAAATAGATTAAAATCCTGGACCTCGTATCTTGGGTCATCAAGACCCCGGGCGACGCTGTGACCAGATTCCAGGTTATAATCATGCAATGTAAGCGCATCGTTAGCGGCCCTCAGTCATTGCATGAATGAGGCTCAAAGTCGAGTCCTGCACGATCTGGTAAGCCTATGAATCATCATCTATGCTTAATTGCCGAATAGCAACGAGTATCTTCAGTATGCCGTGTAACTGAGGCAGAGAGTCGAAGTGCGCGGTTCGGCTCCTGTGAGTGGCGGAGACGGGAAGCTAAAAGTAAGCGGGTGCCGTACTACCGGTTTTTAGTTGCACAAACACACACACGTGTTCGTTGGCAAATACGAACGATAACGACTTGCACATGCTTCACCGGCGGTTACACAGCGTACTGCTCAACAAATGTGAAGTCTGGCCCCTGCGCATCGCTTCCGGTAGTTCCGCTCAGCGATCAATATGTGAATAGAGTTTAGAATGCCAGGCCGTAAGTGGGCGGGACTGAAGGCGAAAGCTCTAGATCGCCTCAGCCCAAGATGGCTGTCCAGTTGCAACTGCGAAAGCTGGTGTCTGCCTGTTTAGTGCTTATTATCTCATTGAGAAGGCGTGCAGACATACACAATAAACCATAAAGAAGAAGGCAAACATCCACGGCTATCACATTGACAAATAAGAAGGGAATACCTTACAAGGCTCACTAGCACAAGTCTCTACGCATGGGGTGGCTTGAGCTGGTGCTATTTGAAGCAGCCTCGCTCAGCACTAATCATTTTTTTTTTTTGAATCAAACACATCAAGCATACATTGCACTGTACACGAGAGCCACTTTGGCATTTACCAGACGTCATTGTCCATTTGTTGCTCAAAGCCATGGAACCAAGCGATACAGAATCATTTCTAAACAAACTATCCGAGAAAATGGTTTGGAGCCAGTACGACAAAAAGGATTTCCTCCCAGCAAACTCTTTGGCAGAGATCCTATCCGTGCGCGAGGTTGCATTACGCCTTCACCTAGAACAGTCTCATGAACTTGTTACGTTCATAGTCCAGGACGCCATCAAGGTTTTTGCTCTAGTCATCAGGTCCACACGACGAGAGGGAACGGCCTTGAGAAATGCCATGGACGAATTTCGGCTCCACGGATTCACGGACAGCATTCTTCCTATTGCCGATTTCAAGTGCACATTCCGGCGAAACTGTGATCAATGTCATCACAGCGACCCATTCAACGTTTTCCACGGACGTACTTGGGGAATGGCCTCCATTAAGGATTTCTGCAACGAGCAATGGGCTTTCCTAGCACCTGTCTTCAACACAGGCAGCTTCATTCACAAGTTGGAGCCTATGCACATTCTTCCGTTCGTGTGGGTGGACGAAATTGCCAACATGAGGCCTTCCGGATTCAGCGAAGTCCGGAAAGTCAAGTTCCATCCAGAACACCTCACCGTGGTCCAGAATGTGAGCCTCTATGCATCTTCTGAGTGATGGATATAGAACTTATTTGCGCAATTCACAGGGACCAGGAGCATTGTGCGTTGCACTGAAAAAGTTGAAGCCCCAGCCTGGCGAGACCGGCCCTCCTGTCGACAGGCTATGGCAGGACGAGGTGGACGCACTAGAAGCAGCCAACATATCACAAAATCCACATTTGAATACTTCTTTGGGAGTGTTCTCAAGAGACGGCGAGTACTACTTCGTCCTGCAGTGGGCCGACGAAGGTAATCTGAGGGAGTTTTGGACGAAGACCCCGACGCCAGGCCTTGACGCAGATCTCATCAGGGACGTCCTTGCTCAACTTCTCGGCTTAGCCAAGGCCTTACGAGCTCTCCACAATCCTGGAAGACCCGCCAGACTAGAGCCCAAATCCAAGCCCCCTGGGAATTGGCGTCACGGTGACCTGAAGCCAGAAAACATACTCGTATGTAGTGTAGCAGTGGGAAGTAATGGGAAGCTGGGAACTCTTCAGATCGCAGACCTTGGATTGGCGAAGCGACACACTGTCGATACAAGAGACAGAGTGGGGAAAACCAGTCAAACATGTGCAACTATCAGGTATGGGCCACCGGAGGCTCAGCTTCCAGATGAACTTCCAAGGTCCCGTGTCTATGACATATGGTCAATGGGATGCATCATTTTGGAGTTCATGATCTGGCTCCTTTGGGGAACCGACGGATTGGACACGTTCACCCAGGAGAGATTTGTGAAGGACACCTTGTTCTACACAATGGGTGGTGATGGGACAGCACAGGTGAGCGATGTTGCGATGTACTGGATGGAATCGATACAGGATGACCCAGAGTGCAAGGGGCGACCTCATACCGCGCTATGGGACCTACTGCAACTGGTCAAGGAGAGATTACTGGTGGTTGCGATCGACCATGGTGGGGCAGGCCGCAAGAAATGCCGAGCAACAGCCCCACGACTTTGTGAAGATCTACAGAGTATTATTGATCATGCAAACAGGGATTCAAGCTACTTGTTAAAGGTCCTCAACCGAACGGAAATTCCGACCCCAATCGCGCTGTGGAAAAAGCACCTTGCCCCTCCCGGGGGGCCAGCGCCTAACCTTCCACACGAACTACCGGAGCCTGAACAGACCGTGAAGATGTCACTCCAAGTGCCGGACGCAAAGGTAGTTCTCATGCTTCATCACATTTCTTGCTAATTGGTATATGTACTAATGTGTACGAGATTAGAACGTAAGTAATTAATAAGTTTAAGGGTTGAAGAGAAGACTGACTTCAATCTTATATTAAACTCTAAAGGAAGTACGTACGCATCTACTTTTATAACATATGGATTAACTAACCGGATTTTATAACAGTACGTAAGTAGAGACTATTTAAACAAGCAGACTTTCTTCTAATAGGTTTTAATACGTTTCTTAGCTTGTAAGTCTTCAAAATATAAAATGAGTTATTATAAAGCTGATACGGTATAGCATGTACGTAAAGGCATTTTACTTCATGGCTACTACTTTTAATAACAGCCCTATACTTATTAACAAAGTTTAGCAAGTGAGTTAGCTCTGACTTCTCTTGGGTTCGGAAGCTAATATATTAAATTTAGCTAAGTGATATCTGGACATTCACCATCGACAACGGCTTCGCACGTGAAGTCCTTCGCAGAATACCTCAGGAGGCCTTGCCTTCTCTCCGAAACGATACAAAGCTTTGCGAGAAATGTTTGAACCTAGACTTGTATCAGCCGGCAATGAAAATGGAGTTTGACGTGGCAGAATTAGAGAAAGTGTCACAGGGATGCGACTTATGTCGGCTTCTGTTCCGATCCTGTAATCGACTCAGAATCGATGGACAGATTGTTATACATCGGGATGGATCAAATCTGAAAAGGCCAGGCTCCAGCCTTCCGGTCCTGTCGATTTGTTCAGTGCCAGGTACAGTATTTCTGTCGTTGTATTTTAATCGCGCCCCGAACTAATTGTTTCCTCAGCTGGTGACAACGAATCACTCGGAAACATTCAAATCGGCTTTCCCAGTCTTCTGCCACCTGGGAGTGCAGCCCATCTGGAGGTCATCGGACAATGGCTTCGGCATTGCGACGAGCATCATCAGTGCAGTTCAAGCACTCCTTCTCATCTTCCGACAAGACTTCTCGATGTGGCTCTTGAAGAGCAAACATCTTCGATCCGCCTTTTCGAGACGCGGGGGAAAGATCCCAGCAATCTAAGGTTTCTGGCGTTGTCATACCAATGGGGAAACCGAAATATACACCCTCGGTTCTGCACAACAAGAGAGAACTTATATAATCACAAACAGAAGATCGATCTCGAAGACCTTCCACGCACCTTGAGAGACGCTGTTGTGATTACAAGAGGGCTTGGCATTCGATATCTCTGGATTGACGCTCTTTGCATCGTTCAAGGTGACAAAGAAGACTGGAGTAGAGAGGCAAAGCGCATGGAAGATGTATTTAGCTCTGCGTACTGTGTTCTTGCAGCAAGCCAAGCTAGCGGGACATGTGACGGCTTCCTAAGCACCCGGTCAAGAAGGGATTATGTCAGAATGTCGACCAGCTCAGCAGGTAGGGTCTACGTTTGCGAAGCAATTGACGACTTTGACCGCGATGTGGCCAAAGGAGGACTCAACAAACGTGGCTGGGTGTATCAGGAGCGAGCCTTAGCACGTCGGACTATCTACTTTACCGAAGTTCAAACTTACTGGGAGTGTGGCTTGGGGATTCGGTGCGAAACCATGACACGAATGGGAAAGTAAGTCTCTGCACATTCGAGGCTTTGATTGGACGCCGATACTTACTCGTATTTCTCAGCAACACAACAGCGCTTTTTGGGGACCCAGAATTTCCTAAACTCGCGATGAAACTATCGAAGGGTGGTAGAATCGTCTTTTTTGAGACATTCTACAAGCAGTACTCAAGGCTAACACTGTCAAGAAAAACGGACATGCCTCTTGCTATCGCCGGGCTAGAGATCAGATTGATCCATGCGCTCAACGTCCATGGGGGATACGGAATCTTTGACAGTTACCAGCCTGAAGCGACGAGCTATCTCGGCAGAAGTTTGCTGTGGAGACGTGGCTCCGAAGTCAGCTCGATGCAGAAGATGGAGTCCAGCCCAGGCTGCGCGCTCAAGGTGCCGTCATGGTCTTGGATGTCCTATCATGGAGGAATTGATTATTTGAACGCACCCTTTGATGGTGTAGATTGGGAGAGGGAAGAGATCCAGTCACCATGGGCCAGAAGTCTCGAGGAGAATATTTCGTGGCATACAGCGGATCGGATCAGCAGCACCAGGTTGACGGCTAGAGCACGTGAGTTTTCGGGTCCGGAAGACAGGATCTACTATGATTCAGGAGTCAAACCGGTGGCGCAGAGGCTCCTATGTGTTGTAGTTGGCAGGTCCAAATCTGAAAGACTCCCAGATCTGAAGACGCATTATCTCCTTATTATAGGGGAGCGAAAGGGAATGGACTGGGAACGCGTTGGTGCCGGAGAGCTTATGGGACAGCACGTAGAGCTCAAAGGACCTGGACTATCGGTTCTGATTTCCTAAGAAGAGCGTTGGTCTCATTATTTCGGCTTCTTTGTTGTCGAGATTGAAATTGGTCGTCTCCTTTGGTTCTAATGGGGCTATGCTGAATCAATTTGGATCTTTTAAATTCATGTAATGGAAACATCTATCGCTGTTTTAAGCTTTGGACATGTCCTGGTGGAGGAGTGTGGGCAGACGTAAACACGAAAATGTCGTAGCATGACCAGAAACAACCACTGGCGATGAAATTAAATAATCGAAAACGGAAGTGAACCGTACTATACTTATTTAACTGTGACGTGAGACAGGCTTAACAAAACTTCCACGGTTCCACTCAAAAGCTCCTTCATTACCGTTTACTGATAGAATACTAAGTGGAGCATTAACCAAGATTTTAGATTGACAGCAACACTAATGACTGTTGAATTCATGTTGAGATAACCCATTAAATGGCAATTCGACCTCATTCAAAAATCAAATGTTACTTTGAAAATATTGAATGGCCCATTCGGCCCCTGAGAGAAGTACACCTCCTTGTGCGATCCCCCGGGGGAGTACTCCGGATGCGCATGACTCCCGTATCCAGCGCCCCATCCCTCGAGCAACCCATACTCCGCACTCCACGGACCCCACGGCTGATCAGCCACATAAATATTCGTAAAATGCATGTACGCAGTACAGATGATGACATATTTGCGCAAGTAGTTCGAGTAAAACACTGACCCGTACACGTTGCAGCCAAACGTGCCATCCGCGTTCGCCGTCTGCATCCCATACTCCGTCGACGTCGGCGCCGGGACAGTGCCAGGTGTCTTCCACGTCGGGCTATCACTTCTCCTGGCCACCAAGAACTCGTATTTCGCAGCATCGAGCGCATCATCCGATGCGGCCACGCGGCTCACCATGATGCCTGACGGGCCGCCCATCGAGTAACTGTAGATGTAATCGCCATCACGCAAGATTGCTAGATGGCCCATCTGCATGGCGTCCGGGCCGCTGAGCAGCGGGCCAACGCGCGTGGCAATGGGCTTCGTCTCCCCGAGTGTGACAGCTACAACAGCATTGCCACGGTCGACGAACGATCCATCCGGAGCACCGCGCCAGATCTCCCAGGCGTATGCGATGCCATGAGTGTCGTTGATTGGAGCGACGTTCGACGTGTCCATGCCCCACGCTGTCTGCGGCGCTTGCGGCGCGGGGTCGCCGGGCCACACGGTGGCGAAGTCATTGTCCTGGACGAGAGCAACGCTAGTGGTGTTGACTACCATAACTGAGTTAGTGCCGTAGAAGGCGGGGCTGAGTCGAGGTTCATCAGCTATGCGTGGGTGCGGGGGCGCGGAAGAGCAAGGAAGAAGACTCACCCCATGGAGAAGCCACAGACTCGCCAGTCGCCGGCGCACTGCATGTCGCCGCAGTTCCAGATGACCCTGTCGCCGAGCACGCTGCTGCGGCACTTGTCGCCGCCCAGACCCTTTGTGCCAAGGGTGCCGGAGAATTGGAGATCGCCGACGTATTCGATTTTCCATTTGGTGCCGTTCTGGGCCTTGAATGTGGCCGAGTCTGGTAGATCACCGGTTGGTAGAGCAGAGGTGAACTTCGTGGGCGTTGTAGCATGGTCAGAGGCAACGATTGGCGCTACTGCTTGTGCGTACACAGCAGCTACTGCAGACCTAGATAGGGTGGCCCAGAAGGCCGTGAGAAATCGCATTGCGAGGATGAATAGATGAGTTATGAAAGTAAGTTCGTAGTGACCCAACTTCTCCGCCGTGAGAGACCTTGCAATTGTGGAGACTCTCACAAGGGTATTTAAAGGAACTATGGCTTCCCATACACACCTCTCATCAATGGCGAAGAATCTCGAACGGGGTGGAGATTGCGTTGAATCCTCTTTTCAGCCCAGAAACCTTAAGGGTGTCGACAGTCAAACTATATATTCACGTTGAAACGGGCGGTCGTGGGAAGTACAAATCCTGCAGAGACTTACTTGGTCACCTTGGGAAGAACTTGTTTCATCTGTCGTTTCTGACGTGCTAGTGGCTGCCTTAGCGTCTATGCTTAGTACCACCATCCGGATGTAGGAAGGGAAAACGTAAAGGCAGTTGAGCAATTTGGTCGACCAGAAATGAAGTTTTAGTTTCTATTTGCGAGGAGTTGAGGAGTTCCAGGGCCTCCGGGTCGTACAAGCCTATCACAATTGCTATCTCCCTCATCAAAATACGTTACGGCTTGCTAGCAATTCCACAAGCCTTCCGCAAAATGCTGGTTTTTGGTGGTCAGATCAGGCGTTCAGCCTTGTGTACATCCGGTTGGAGTTGCTTGTTTGGTGAACCAAACCTCCATAAGCCCCGCCTTGTGGAATATCTCAAAGCACCGCGTGACGGAGTCCCTTCTTTGTTCTTTGTGCTTCACAAATATGATGATACGGCAAGTCTTTCTACTGTAGCGTTCCGTGAAACCTTGAGCAAGCAGCGCCCCTACGCAAACGTGAGGCAATACCGCAACACCGATGCTTCCCTTCCTCCTGCTTTTCACACGAGAAACTGAGCTTCTGGCTTCCCTTCAACCATAATCCTCTGCCAAAGCCTACTCTCTTCAAGCTTCTTGGTCAGATTGTGGACATTCTCCTCCTTCGTCCCGTTTGCATCAACCTACACCAGTTAGTATCTGATTTTCTGCACGCAAACTGATTAATACTCACATCAACCATTTTTCCACACCGACGGTACATCTCTTCAACCAACACAGTCTCCGCCTCATATTCGGCGAAACGCCTCTCGAACTTCTCCTCGCTGTCATTGCTATCCCGCGCTCGGGCGAGATATCTCGCTCTTGCATTCTGCTTGGTGACCCCGAAAGACAGCACGATGTCCGGTTTCGCGCTTGCTATGGCGCCACCTTCACTGCTCGGAACGAGTGGCAGTTCACTCGGGAACGGCCACGTGTTGAATGATTCCAGCTGCTCTGCGCATCGAGGAAATCCGTCGATGAGAATGCCTTGGAACTTCGCCTCATCTTGGGACAGGGCATCCTTGATTGCCTGGCAGATGAACGGATTCAAGTCGTCAGAGGTGAGAAAACCCTGATTGTCGAGCTTGTCCTGGATTTGGACTGCAAGCGATGAAGTGCGGTTTTCACGCATCCAACTGCGGAGGCTGTCGCCGATCGAGTAGTGCGTCAGGTTGTGTTTTTGCGCGAGATAAGTGCAGAGCGTTCCTTTTCCGGCGCCAGGTGGTCCTAATAATTTGTTAAAACAGTGTCGGGGTGGAGGTGGATGGTCTGAAAGCACGCACCAAGGACGAAGATGACGGCAAAGTTGCGGAGAGTGGGGGTGGTGGAAGTGGTCTCCATGATGCTGGTAGGCGTTGAGGGTACTAGTGCTTGGGTGCGGCTAATAGCTTTGGCGCGGGTGATGCCAAGAGATGGTGGTGATATCTAGCGCTTTATCGCAGCACCAGGTACGTACAGCGGAGCGGAAGTTGGACAAACGGAAACTGCGGATGACGAAGACAAGCACCAGATAACGCTTGACGACGGGACCCATGATTGCCGCAGGCACGTGCACGTCCCTGACCCAATCAAAGTCAATCATTTTTAAGTGACCACGTCGGGCAGTGACGATCACCGCTGGCCCAGAACCTCAACTTCCCCGCCTCATCCAAGACGGCGCCGTCGGCTTCCTCTACACCGCCGGAAAAATCGAGTTTACACCTATTGTCCAACGTCCAGCCGGGACGTACATACCAGGTTATGGCTCTTCTAACCACCGTGCCGGCTTTCGCGTGGCTCTCCATCGCCGTTCTCGTCGCCGCTTTCACGTGCTGGAACCACTTCAACCGGAACGCTACCACCAACCTACCCACGGACCCGGATGCCCCGGTCTCGGTGAATTACTTCCCATCGCGCAAATGCAACTACACGTGCGGCTTCTGCTTCCACACGGACACGTCTTCCTACGTCCTCCCCATCGAGGAAGCGAAGCGCGGTCTGCGCCTGCTCAAAGAAGCCGGCATGCGCAAGCTGAACATCGCGGGCGGCGAACCCTTCCTCTACCCGCGCCTCCTCACCGAGCTGCTCCGCTACTGCAAAGAGGAGCTCGGCGTCGAGAGCATCAGCATCGTCAGCAACGGCAGCAAGATTACCGAGAAGTGGATGCGCGAAAACTGCCAGTGGTTGGACATCTTGGCCGTGTCGTGTGACTCGTTCCACGCGGAGACGAACAAGAAGATCGGCCGCGGCGACGACGGCGGCAATGTGGTCCGCTTGTTCCGCATTGCTGAGTGGTGCAGGAAGTTTGGCGTCAAGTTCAAGCTCAACACCGTCGTTAACACGTACAACTGGGACGAGGACATGGTCGCTAATATCGAGCGTCTCGCGCCGTTCCGCTGGAAGGTGTTCCAGTGTCTCATCGTGGCGGGCGAAAATGACGACGAGACGAGGAAGCGCGACGCGAGGACTTTCTTGGTGACGGACGAGCAGTGGCGCACCTTCTGTGACCGCCACAAGCATCTTCCGTGCTGCGTTCCCGAGGACAATCAGACGATGGCCGGCAGCTACTTGCTTCTTGATGAGTACATGTGCTTCCTTGACAAGGGCGAAGGCGTCATGACGAAGAGCGAGTCGATCCTCAAAGTCGGCGTCAAGGAGGCCATGAAGCAGGTGGTTTGGGACAGGAAGTCGTTCGTTGACCGAGGTGGTGTTTACGACTGGGGCAGGTCGGACATGCAGCAGCAGGATGGTTGTGGCGGCGGCTGCAGCAACAAGGACCTGGAATTCTGATCGGACGTCTCAATCACACATCGGAGTTTGGGCTTTGGCGTTGATACTGGGACTTATTGAAGGTATTAGGATGCTAAGATTAAGTGCTGAGACATAGTTTAGGAATCGGTTGGGGAGAAAGAGGACGATGACTTCACTACCGCCCGTACTGTCAGAATGCCATAGATTGGGAAAGGGGATTAAAGGTTAAATGGCATAGATAGAACGGGTCTAGATAGAGTCCTCCCACGCAGCATCACAGCTCAATCATCATCCTTAGCTGTGCTCAATCACCAGCGTGTCTGCTTCCTGCAAGTGTAATTTTCATCAGCCATTGGCGCGGAGCCGAAGCGTGATAGCAGCAATGATTTTTGACAAAAGCCTTGTCTCCTCTCCGACAACGTTGTGCAAGTGAATCAATATGCCTATTATCCGGTTTCGTATGTTATCCGGATCATGAATTGCAAATACACTTCTTAAAAAGGGTTGTTCATTTTTCAGGGATAAAACAATACATGAATCCAGCAGAAGAAAGTTAAGTTGCCTCCATCTACACAATGACTACCTCCCTATACTTACCTGCATCGTGAATCCATGCATCAATGTTGTCCTTACTCTCCTCTTCCGGGTGTTTGTAGACCTCCAAATCTCCCACCAATAACCTGCCCCTGTATTCATAGACATCATCTTTTATGCCCTTTCCATGATGCAATAACGCAACAGCAAGCTTCATGCTCTCATACCCACCAAGATGCGGAAGCATTGCAAAACTGTCAAACTCAATTGAGTCGCTATTCGCGCTAGATCTGAAGGTCGATTTGGTCACTTTCATCAATCTGTCCCCTAAGCGGAGTGTAACAGCATCTCCGTACTCGACACATATAGTGCTCGAGAGCTCAGTCACAACATATTTCCCTCTTAACCCTCCTTCATCCAGTACTTCCGCCCACTGAGCGCGCGGGCTCGTGGTAAGACTCCATCTATCAGACGACGTAGTTTCATTCATTAAGAGTGACGTGGGAGCCCAGAGGAATCCTTGCCCTTCCATTCTTTGTTTGCTACCAAAGATGATGTCGCTTGGAACCTTCTTCAATGTCTTATACAGAATGCGCATGCGCGCCTCTGGATCATGCGTCTTGAGCATGGGGCCCACATCTACCTCCAGCAACCCCGCAATGACAATTGCCTCATCTCGTGCCTTCGACGTTGATCGTATTCTGAGCATACGGTAGACGTGTCCAAGCTCAAGCGTCTTTTGTTCTTCGGGGATACCAGCCTTGATGGAAGAGGACTGGAGAAGTCGGTGAAACTCGTTGCCCAGAACCTGAGTGACAGGATTGAGACGGCTTTGAAAAACCCTGTGGAGCCCGATGTAGATGTCTGCGGCAGTGGCCATGGTATTCTGGAACTGGAACACGAGGGATTCCGAGAGAACCGCCTCTTGAAGTGTCCAAAGCCGCTGCATCCACGGAGACGTGACTAGCATGAGAAGCAGTCTTTCGATGGAGGCAGAACTAAGCCCAAAGTGAATGCGTCTGATCTGTGAATCAAGGACCAAGGTGATTGCCGCGTCTCGATATGTCTTGGCCATGAGCTGGATTACCTTTGCACGTGTGTCAGGTTCAGAAGGAACACACAGGGAGTCAATCCAGATGCAATTTCGGCCGTAGGCTTGCGCTCTGGCAAACAGGCTCTTGACAACGCAGAAAGGCAGACCGCGTTCTGAATTGCTCCCAATACCATCTGACCAAACATGCGAAATTGCAGCGAACCCTCCCTCGGAGTCTATGGCGTCCAAAACATCCAGCTGGATTTGCTCCTTGCCCGTGCTTGATAGATTCCGAAGTTTAATGATGGGGATGCTTCCGGCATTGAGCCGCTTTGTTATTTCCTCGATCGGAGGTGCAACATATGCACATGTGGAGCCCAAAGTCTTGTGTCTTGGCTGGTAAGTCGATGTATCTACATCGTACGCCACACATTGTTCAGGAGAGCATTGACTGTGACTGCTGCCGAACTTTGGCTCCGTTTTGTTCCAGAATGATGCATATTCGGCAACCGAATATCGATACGTGTTCAGCATCCGTGCCATGAATGGACACCATCCAACCTTGACTAGACGAGCAACAAGCCTTCTCTCCTCCAAAGGGGTGTATGCTCCGGCAAATCCTTTTGCGTTAGGTAGCGTTGGTGTGTGAAGGTAGGTTCTCGCCGTGTTGATGGCCTCTCCAGTCAACGTCAATAGCCTGCATGTAGCGTCAAGCTCTGTTAGAGGAGATTGCGTTCCGTTAGAGTCGTTGAGCGCGAGGTCTGAAGACGCGAGCTTGAAGCACCAGAACTGAATTTCTAATAGGATCTCCCGCACATCGTCGTTCCAAACCTCGCGTCGTGGCAATGGTAAATCTTGTGTGGACTTTTCCCATGTATCCAGTAGAGGTGCAATGAAGCGTGTGGAAACAACTAGTTCACTCAGTCTCGTCCTCAAAAAGTCGCTTTCAGGTATTCGGCGTCCTGCAATAAACTCCAAGGCTCCGATAAAGAGCCAGCTTTGTAGCATCGGGAGATAATCGCATACAAAATCGTTGTCAATCTTCTTTGACTTGAGTGCTTCCAAGTCCGCCTGGCACAGTCCACGATTGAGGAGATAGTCTTTAAAGCTGCATGGAGGATGACTTGCGTGGTCGTACCCAAGCCAACGTATTGGTCGTAAGGGTGCGTCGCCGTAGCGAAACTGGTCAAGGCTTTCGAAGTGATCCATTCGTGGTACCCTCACCGCGGGTTGTAAGTGATCGGAGTTGCAAAGATGGTTCCTTGCTTACGCGGCTGAACAGAACAAACTTTTCAGGTTGCACGAAGGTGACAAAGCAGTTGATAGCTGACAGGCTCACACTTGGCAGGACATGATAAGATAAGCCAGCTGCGGGGGATCGTCTCGTAAGCACGGCTTGTCTTATCTTGTATTAGTAGCTTGGCCAAACATCTTCAGCAAAATGGTAGGAATACGGATATACTCAATAGCTGTCTGCATGCATTTGCGAGGTATTCACCATAAGAGAGGCGATCAACTAGTCGGAATTGCCAGGCAGCGTTTAAAAGGTGAGCATCCAATGTTCTGATAAATGTTCCACTACCTGGAAGTGTAACCTCCATCAACCATAAGCGCGGAGCCAGTAACAAAAGAACTCCTCCCACCAGCCAAATACAACACACCGTCAGCAATCTCCTTCGGATTCCCCATGCGCTGCATCGGCACCGCCGTCATAACCCTCTCCGCCATCGCCTTCGCAACGTCAGGATTCTTCGTTGTCAGCGGCGTCTCCGTGTACCCCGGGCAAACAGCATTGATGCGCAGACCCTTGTTCGCGTAATCCTCCGACGCCGTCCGCGTCAGCCCAATAACCGCGTGCTTCGTCGTCGTGTACGCCGCCGACAGCGTGATACCGACGACGCTCTGGATGGACCCGAAATTGACGATGGACCCGCGCTGCAGCGGCCTGCCGTCGATGGACGAGAAGATGGGCTCCTGCTTCAGCATGATCTGCGCCGCGGCTTTTAGGACGTAGAAGGTGCCGTTGAGGTTGATGTCCATGATGCGCTGCCAGTCGGCGGTTTTGGCGAACGCGGCGCCGCCCTCGTGTTTCATGGCGATGCCGGCGGCGTTGACGGCGTAGTCGAGGCGGCCGAATTTCTGGGCGACGGAGTTGACGACTTGGATGACTTGGTCTTCGTTGGAAATGTCGATGGTGTAGGTCTCGATTTGGCAGGGCTTGCCGTTCGGCTTTGTGATTTCGTTCTCGATTTCTTGCTTGACGGCGGCTAAGGCTTCTTGGTTGATGTCGAGTAGGGCGATACCGGCGGAGCCCTCGGCTGCGAAACCTTTCGCGCATGCTCTTCCGATGCCTGAGGCTGCTCCCGTGATCAATGCGAAACCTGGAACGTCCATTATGGTAATTGTGGTGTTTCCGTGTAGCGATTGAATTTTTTTCTTTAGTTGATTCGGCGGTCGTATAATTAAGCTTCATCGCCATGGACTGTGAGAGAGGCAGCTTAAATAACGCTGGTGCTCATACCCGAAGCAATTGATGCCTGGGTTGCACTTTCCTCATAGATTTTCGGCTACGTGCGGGGAACACTTTCCTGAAGGATAATCCATCCACTTTTGCCTGGGGCATACTTGCCCTTAGCACAATTAAATCTATTTAGGGCATTGTCTTTCAAGTATAGTGTTATACTGCCCACTAAATGCCAATACGTGGCCGTAGATTAATTTGCATGGTGTCGCGACTATGTAATGTGGTGGTAGAAGTGGGGGTGGGGGCCACTTTCAGGTGGGCGGGGTTGGATGGGATCTCCCGTCGGGTGCGGCTGGGGCGTTGATGCAGGGGCCGCGCGAAGGAATCTCTACCTATAGACGTTACTAAGTTCTAGTAAGCTACCCGTGGCTCTGGCTTTATTGGTTGCGGTATCCAATGCGGGGAAGTCCGAGACTTTCAGCTCAGCATCGAACATAAAAACCGGAGGTTAGTTGTCAGCAATGAACGCCTCAGCTCTGAGAAAGCAATCTCTCCTCGCTCCTAAAACAATGGCTTCATCACTGGTTGACTGCAACACGGATTTCGACGTCAGTGCAGTTCGCGGGAAAACTGCGATTGTCACTGGCGGTAAGTACATACATAAAGGAACTACGCATTTACGTAGCTAACCGTTTATGCAGGGGCGCAAGGAATCGGAGAATCCTACGTCAGAGCCCTGGTTAATGCGGGGTGAGGCATACACTTGGAAAATAATATAACATTGCGAGAACAAATCTAACGTTCAAACCACAGCGCATATGTCGTAATCGGAGACATCGCCACCAAGCCAGCCGAAAAGCTGGTCTCCGAGTTCCCCGAGTACGTACCTACCCTCCAGCTAAAACCCATTTCCCCAGATTCTAACAACCCTCCAGCCAACTCCACTTCACCAAATGCGACGTCACCCAATGGCCCGACCAAGTCGCCCTCTTCCGCGCCGCGCGCACCTTCTCCCCCACCTCCCTCATCCACATCGTCGTCGCCAACGCCGGCATCAGCACCAGCGTCGACAGCATCTTCGCGACCAACGAAGAATCCCTTGACGCGGAGCCCGCTGAGCCCTCGCTCGCCATGGTCGACGTCAACTACAAGGGCGTCCTCTACACGACCAAGCTCGCCCTGCACTACTTCCGCCGCCAGCACGCCGCCGCCCTCGCTGCTGGCGACCCCTCGCCGCAGACGAGTCTCGTGCTGCAGGGGTCGATTGCCGCGTATCTGGATGCGTCGACGTTTTGCCAGTACGCGTCGGGGAAGTGGGCGGTGCGCGGGCTGATGCGGTCGCTGAGGCGGGTGGTTGGCGCGCATGGGACGAGGGTGAATACGATTTGTCCGTTGTGAGTGAGCCCCTGTCTTACCTCCTCGCTGCCGTGGTTGATTGCGTGCTGACGGGCGGCTGCTTATTTTGGTGACGCAGGTTCCTCAGGACGGCGCTGGTTCCGCCGCAGCTTATTGAGCACCTTGACGCGAATGGCATTGCGTTGGCGTCAGGTGAAGACGCGGGGCAGTGTCTGTTGCGTATCGTGAGCGACCGCGAGATGAATGGGCGGGCACTGTGCGTTCTGGCCAGGAGCCTGGTCAAGCAGGCACCGAGGGGGTACTATGATATGGACTCGGAAGGAATTCTTGAGGGCCCTTGGCAGAAGATATTTCAGTAGTGTTGTTCCATAAATTTCGGTATTAAGTCGCTATTCAATATGATCCTTGACGCCGTGAACGACACTAAATGATTCGTTCATACTGTATCCCAGACTAACCATTCTCCACGTAACTGTGGATGCCATCCTGTATTCTTTGCAGGGGACCATGCGTGAAATTTCCGACCTCTCCCATCCTAACTCTGCAAATCTATTTGTATAATGAAGCCAATCCCGTTTGTCATATGGACTTTTTCCAGCTGCCTCGTGTTAAAATCAAGTCACAGTGGGAGTTTTGGCTTTGTCTTACATGCAGACAGTTCCGTCGTCACCTCCAGAGGCAAATATTGTGGGGTCATTGGGATGCCACGAGACATCATTGACGCATTCGCTCAGAGAGTGCTCGAGTATCGCCAGGAGCCTCGCTTCCCTGTCCCAAACGAAGACACGGCCATCTGTGATATCGATCAGCGCAAGACCCAGACTAAAAGTCTCATTACATGCCTTCGCTGCCACTAAGCACATATTCGTCATTGGGCCCACCAAAAGCACTGCGGATGATGAACCGGTGATGAGATGGACCATCAAATGCCCTGACCACTTCATAGCTCTCAGAGTCGATCATTATTAGACAAGGATTTGTACCACCATTGTTCAGAAGGATATGTCGAGAGTCCTTCGTCATGTCAACGCTTATTAGGCTCGCACCATCGACAACCAACTCCCCGATCTTTTCTTTTGTTTCCATACGGTACTTGTGAAGGCCGCAGTCGGTGATCGTAACGAGAGTCTGACCATCTTCGCTCACTCTGAGTTCGTTGGTCCGGTAGCTTTCGCCCCATTCATCACTTACGGACCCCGACTCGGTCCAGGACCTCAAACCATACGTACTGTCTTGTGATCCGACAATGAGTGTTGAACCCTGTTTGGGATCCCAATCGCCAGAGGTTGGAGGGAAATCAAAACCGCGGAGAACTGTCATCATGGTGGACTTCTGAGCAATGAGTCAGTAAGCTATTTTTCTTTTTTGAACTGAAAGGGTGGAATTTACTTGAACATCCCAGACACGAGCCATATGATCCTGGCATGTTGCCAAGATCTTTGAGTCGTCAGGGCTCCAGGTGATATTGTTCGTGTAGTAATCTGGTATTGGAGCGCCATCAATGCCACTGGGGTGTTCCCTCAAGCGCTGTAGTGAAGTATAGTTCTTCGTATCGTAGATGAGTATGTCACCACATCGGCCGGTAATTGCCAGCTTTTCGCCATCGTGTGAGAAGGCAATGCGCCATACTTCATCTTGATATTCTAGAAGCCTGTGTAACAGTGTGAACGGTTGGCATTGCGTTTTCAACAATGAAGAGATTTGGGCGGTCTCCAGGACGCGGTGGTAATTGACGCTTTTGCTAACGGCCATATCATCTTCTGTACAGGATTCACCATCCAAATGCTCAGTCTGCAAGGCCAGGCCGACACAACCAGTAGTATTGCCATGATTCGGAAGAACCAAAACATATGACTCGGCAAGCTCGTCCATAAAGGCTTTGTTAAGACTCTCGGTTAGCCTCATGGAGAAGAGTACGAGTGATTCTGTCACTCGGGCGAATAGAACAGGCATATTACTGCGTTTAGTCTCCCACCCGAAGAGAAGAGGGCCGAATGCTGTTGTATCAAGTCGGTAGATATGGGTTGATTGTGGCATGCTTTCCAGAATCTCTCCCACAAACCATTGCTGCTGTAGATTTCTTGCGACAAGGGAGCTTAGAAATTCGTAAAACAGTCGTCTAACCTTGATGTTAGTGTCAACGAGACGCATCAGATCCTTTATGGCTCTCAAATTTCTGTCCTTCACTGCATCTTTGACAGCTGTGTGCCAAAGCGCGCTTTTGACGTCTGAGTCTTGGATCTCTTGGAACACCATCTGCACAGCTATGATGGGCTGCTCCAAAGTGGCTTGATAAAGAACGGTCTGGCCAAGGAAGTTTCTACGGTCAACTATTGTCCCGGCTTGAAGCAGGTCAGGGACAATTGTGTGATTCCTTCGATGCACCGCTATCTCCAGAGCTAAACGGCCGTGATGATCCAAGGCATTAATGTCAGGTACTCTCTGAATGAGCTCATGGGCTATCCATGTCAAATCTCGAGCAATGGCGAAGTGAAGCGGATCGGATGCATTTGGGTCTCGAGAGATGAAGAGTCCCTTCCTCTGCATATACTCCATTTGATAGGAGCTTCCAAACAGAGTCATGGTAGTAAGCAGATCGAGAGCTTTCTCCTGCAGGGGACCGTCTACAGAACTGTCGGCCTCTGCATCACGCAGATGTATTGCCCAGTAAGGTGCGGCATAAGTGAAAAACGGATATCTGCTGAGACGGATGGAGAATAGATCCCTTGAGGGACTACAACCACTTTGGAACTCTCTTATGGATAGGTATGCAAGACAAGTACCTGCGATATCCCGGTGTGCTAGAGGAAAGTGGGTCGCCCGACTACGTAGAAAATAGTCTTGAGTTGTAAGATGGACCAGCCTGATCACGTCACTTGATTCATCAATAGTGATCAACCCAGCACAGATGTCGACTAGCGTTGTAACGTCGGGCATAGCTTCCAGGTCCAACGTGTCCTCGTCTAAATCCATGGCCAGAGCTTGGAGTAACTCGATGATCCTCAATGGTCGCTGTGCACACGAAATCCAGGCTAAGACGCGTACAGCTAGCTCTGCGTCGTCTTTGTTTTGCTGCTCAATGCGGAGCATAGCTTCGTTGTACACGCTATCCAGATGTTCAGGAATGGTATCGAGAGCTTTGCGCACTTTGGAGAGGCTATGCTTAGAGGCAAGCGAAGCGAGATGAAGCTCAGCTGCAAGAAACATGCCATTGGCTTTGGAGACTACTGTGCCGACTATCCGTTGCCGTAGGTCTGGATCGGGTCTGATGATGCGTGACAACCGTTCCTCGTGATCAATTTGGTTTTCGAGATATAGTCGAATATCTTCCGGATTTGCGTGAATCTCCAAGGTCTGTGTCCTGGCTGGGTCGATTTCGACTTGTGTCATTGGTCTTGCAGTGATGAGAAGTCGTACTCGTGGGTCCTTGATAACCTTGCGCAATTCGCACAGGAGACCTGGTCGCGCTCGATTCACTTCAGAGCATTCATCGAATGCATCAATCACAATGTAAATGTGATCCAAACTGGAAACCTCATGTAGAAGGCATTTTGTCCATTCGTCGATAGACGGAGCCTTTTGTGTTTTTATGAAGTTGTCGTAAAGATTGCTGACTGTGCGTGAGATAGTGCTCTGTCTTTCGACGATCTGTCTCACAAGGCTCTTGACAAGATTCAGGGCTGTGTGTTCGGTTTGTTCCTTGTAATTGCAATATAGGAACGCGACATGAGCATTCTGTCTCTCAATTCGAGACTCTAAGTGGTCGATTATGACGGAGCTGTGGCATGTAAGGACGATGTTAAAAAGGGGAAATACTGGATAGGACTTACGCTAAAATAGTCTTGCCTGCTGCAGGGATACCTGGACACCAGAGCACACTGGGGTGTCCGAGGAGCCAGCCCTGGAACAAAGGCTCGTTCAGGAACCACGTCCCAGTACCTTTCTGACGACGCCTGAGGTGATCTTGTTGCTTTGAAGCGAATGTAATCTTCGAAATCCAGTCCAAAACTTGTTGCCGTTTGATATCTTGGGTCACACATCAGCTGTGCCTGAAGCAATAAAAGTGACATGGTTTACCCGTGTTGGCCGACGAAATATCGTCTAGCTTGTCTTTGATAGCCAGTGACAAATTAAAGTGGTCTTGCGTAAGTGCAGCCACTATCAGGGTCTGTAGTCGATGAATGTGTGAGAGAGCAGTCTGAGTGTCCTGTTTCGAAAGCGGCCACAAAATCATTTTGCCATATTTCTTGGCCCCTTTTGCAGGTTTGAGAGCATTTGCGAGCTTCTCTAATGATTCTTTGAACTGTTCGAGTGGTCCATCGCCGCAGGCCAACTTCCGAACACCGTCAAACCACGCATCATTTGGATCAGTCGTCTCTGCTCGGGATTTGAGGTCGTTGAGCTGGCCAAGAAGACTGACACACTCTTTGGTGATTTCATTGCGCTCAGCGGGCGCGTTTCGGACGTTGTTGACATACTTCACGATCTTTCCGGTGTATTCGAACAGTTGGGAGACGCTGGCAATAAGACCTGTGACTGTAACAGGATCCATGGCAGCCGAGACGTAGTCCTGTTAAAGGAGATTTCAAGTCATGAAGGTAGGCTGCATTCTCAAATTCTTTGTCGAGGTGTATAGTGAGGCTGAGCTTACGCCACGTGAGAAGCGGGGTCGCCAGCGGTGTCCAATCAACTAAGTGTATGGAAGGCGAGGCGCACGTACACTGGCTTGTGACGAGAAGCAGAAGGCAGCAGCGCTTTCTGGGCTTGGTGGCGAAGGAAGCTTATTTTTTTGTGTGGAGCGTGTATAATCTAAAGACTTTTTCGTTTAATAGCTAAATATGTTTTTCCTTTTACACAATCGTCTTGAGTTATTTTTTTTAAAAGAAAACCAATAAGCCAAACAGCTTATATGTGAGAAGAATCCGAGACCAGCAAGCTGGATTCTGTCTAAATGCTCCTAGGTGATAGGCTCCTAGCTGGCAGGGACATATACTACAAGACGGAGTTCCGCGCCCATGTTATCTACGTTCGATGCCATGTGCGCGCCCTGTCTCTATTAACTGTCCGTGCAGCCTTCTTCGGTTACTCATTGCCTCGGTTAACTGTTGTTCCGATATCCGATTTTCCATGGTGCTGTTCTTGCCTTTATGGGTAGCTCAGATTGATCCCTGCGCAAGGCCGGGATCGCGATCCGACTTCCACGGCGTGACACATTTTAGAGGCTAAATGCCTCCAATGATGGTGCACGAAGCGCTCGATCTTGTCTGCTTTCTGCGTATCTAGTGTCAATTTTGTCCTCGGAGCCCCGGCCCGTGCCATCGAATAATCAAGCGATTATACATCAGCAACGAACATTGGTCCTCATGTTCGTGAGATGAAAAAGCACCGTGACGGGTCTTTGTTGGGAAGAGGGATTGAAATCGAATAGCCTGGCACACTTCGATAAATAGTTATCATTTCATTGTATTATTTGCAGTCGCTGTGTATAGTTGACTTGACATTCCACAATGCGGTGTTGTTATGGCCAGATTAGTGGGCTACCCCACAACCTAACTGCCGAATACGAATATCCGCTTCTTGGCCTTTATGCACCCTATACCCCATAAGTTAAGTAGTATCCCCTTTGAAACATCCCATCGGAGCTTGTAATGGAGCCTCTGGGTATTAAAAAGTATGAGCTGATGGTCGAATGATGGGTGTGTGAAGTTGAGCTATTAAAGAGACCTCTTGTCTTCCTTTTCTACTCACCTCAACCTCACCTTCCGCAATACTCTTGTCATCCAAAATGCGCTTTGGTATCTTCTTCCTCCTTGCCGGCCTCGTTGCCAGTGCTCCTGCCACCCTGCAGGCTCGCGAAGACTGCCCTGCCGATGCCTACGGAGCTCTTTGCCCGGCTGGTGCCCCCGCCGATGCTGTCTGCTGTGATACGAGGGGTGTAAGTCGTCGAAAGCTCCATTTCTCTTATTTTGTTTACGAGGGCTTCATTGACTTGTCGGTGACTAGGTCGGGCATTGCGACGGCCCTGGAAGGATTTACAACGTGTGCATGGTGGAGTAGGGGAAGTCGACCCGTCTTCGTCTACCGAAACGACTTGACCAGCTAGTCACTCGAATGGCCAAAGTTACACATCGGATCTGGCTCGCACAATTGCCCGTTGAATATTCATATGGAGGAAGGTAGTTCGTGGTAGCTAGGGTCTTCGTGGTCAATTAAAGACGAATAAAATTGATGGTGCACATGGAACTTTCTATTCAACAGTCAACATTGTTGAGGTGATGTGCGAGAGCTGATGTCCTTTGGAACAAAGTGAAAATTCACCGAGCTGTATAGAACGTGGAGGTGACGCATGCGATTCTTCTACGACCTCCTCACGTTCACCCTCGGTAAGGGCTTTCATCTCATTTACCGAAGCCCTACCACTAGCTGTCTGTCACGATGAGTATACACGTGCGCTAGGCAACGCGAATAGCATGGAACACGTCAGGATTTCATAGAATCTGCTTCTACAGCTGTTTTTATATAAATACAGTTGATAAATGCCTTACGACTACCTCATACATCTCTGTAGGTTACGTTCCTTCAGAATCTCCAGACTTTTACGTGTAAGAAATGACATCAAAATCTACTACTACAGCAGGTCTCCAGCATCAAAAATCGACGCATCCGGATCCTCCTGGTACACACTGCCAACGTACTGCCCCTCCCCATCATCGCCACGAACCAAGCCCAGCGGCCAGCAGTCCGTGACCGCACCATTCGTAATCGAGTAGATGACACTGGGTGACTTGAGCGTCTCGATGCCCTTCTTAAGGTCCTCGACCACGAAGACCTTGTTCGGCAGGGCGTCGTCCGTGTACTTGCACACGACCGGGAAGAAGATTTTGCCCGACACATCAACAGCGACCATTCCGCGCTTCTCGCTATTCTCCATCGGGGCTGCGGGGACGAGGGCTCTGATAGACAGTAATTTCGACGTCAGCTGGGGCAGAAACGGTGATGGAGGGGAGGTGGCTTACACGTAGATGGAGCTGCGAGGCACCCATTCCGGCGGCGCGGTGCGTAGACGACTGACGCCGAGGCGGGCCATGGTGTTGCCGTAGTAGTGGAGCAGAGAGTTGTCGGCAGTAAGCAGCGCCGTTTCGTTACTGAAGCGGAAGAAGGACGAGCAGTAACCGCCATCGTCGCTAGTGCCAACGTATAAGTTGTCGTCGGCGCAGTTGAAGAGCGAGCTCCTGCTCCCGCTGTCGTCATAGACGTGCACTCCCGCGTATCCGAAGCCGTCCGTAGTGCTGTAGGCTACAGGTTGGATCATAGGGTCCGAGTAGAGTATAATGTCCGGATCGGGCTGGGGGCCAGATTGACGTTTGCTGTTAGCTGCAGCGGGACGCTCGATCGATGGAGAATTGTTGCCAGCTGCTTCATCGGCAGCTGGGGGCCGCGAGCCAAGCCTTCATGTGTCAGTGAGGCTACCGGAGTGGGATTTAAAGAAGCTTACTTGATACACTTTGTCAAAAGTTCCTTGGATATCTTGTGGAACTCATACTCTTCATTGAATAAATTCTTGATTATCTTTACCGTTGCATGGCCGAAAACGCGATTTGTCCAAGTAAGTTTGGTTGAGATCCCTTGGCAGCCGCCCGGTGTTGTCAGGCCGCGAGTGATGGACCTGTCTTCATTCAACGACAATTCGGCAGAGATTTGGGCAGTGCCAGTCAACGATGGGGTGTCGGTGATGCCAACTGTCGCATCGAACTTCCCTCCCAAAGCTTTCAGACCGAGACTCAGGGATACAGGCAAGCCTACATCAGCTGAAGCCGTAATATCTCCGTCTGCCTCAAAGATCGGGTTGAATATGGGGTCCCAGTTCTTTTTCAGTGTTGTTTTCCCTGTCGAGAGATCAACTCGCCACGACGCATCCGTCAACGTGAACGTTCCACCGGCGAGTACCTTCCCGCTGGCCACAGCGTTGAACTGGAAGGCGGCAGAAACGTCGAAGATGGGACCGACGTCAAATGCACCCGCAACTGAATACGGGTTCAACGACTTCCGGAATAATGTCGTCTTCAGGGGACCTGAATCGTACTCGAGCTCGGCCTCAACTCCAAGCTTCAGCGCCAACTCGGCTGAGACGTCGACCTGAGCCCAGCCTTCACTCAGCCTTAGGAGCGCCCCTAAAATGTTGACAAACGATGTCTTGCCCGAAACAGCAAATGATCCCTTGGCACTGCAGTCGACGCAGTACAGATTCAGTGAGCCCGTAAAGCTGGACTCTTTTGCCTTCTTGCCCTTGCCCTTGGTGAAAGCTTTTCCCTTTTTACCTTTGTTGTTCGTCTTGCTCGAGTCCCAGCTGTACAGTAGAAGTTGTTTTCCCCACGGGGATTGACGAATCTTTGCCAATGAGCCCTGGACAGGTGTACACGAATTGTCGCTGCAGTCGCTCGGCTGGACGGAGGGGATCGAGAAGCTAAATCGCCGAGTGTTTGGCTGCGCAATGATAGGAAGACCTTGGAGAGCCTTCGAAAGTTGTTCTGCTGTTATACCCGCTGGTGGTGGAGAGATTGGCGGTCCGGCGAGTGGTTTGAGTTGTACTGAGAATCCGGGAAACCCTAACGAAACAGCTTGACGTGCTACTAGATAATTTTCGAAGTTCTCGTCGCCGTCTTGGTCGATTCCAGGCACTGTTGAGTTCAGATAGCCGGCAAATTCGAACTCGCTCATATCACCGTATCCAAGGGCATCGTCGAGCTGGAGGTCGAAGTCGTCACGCAAGCAAGCTGTTGGGAGTCCATATTCATCATCCACGGGTGGAGTACATGAGGCACTGGGACTTGGCTCTGAAGTGGAGCTTGCTGTTGATGCCGTCCCAGACGCAGATGGCCTCCATAGTCCCCACTCAAAGGTGACGTCGTTAACAATGTCGGCAAATATCTGACTCTCGCCGGACACTCTAACCGACAGGCTTGGCCGATCGAAGTTAACCGTAGCCACGGCAAAGTAACAACGCTCGCCGCCATCGTAGTTTCCGCAGCCAGGTGTGTTTGTGATGAGGAGCAAGTTTGTTTCGTTCCAAGTTTTGACAGCTGCATCATAGGCCTCCGGGGACCCGAACTGGATGTTAAGATGCCCGGATCCAGAGTGGAACACTACGTCGCTGACATGGTCTGAATGGTCCAGGACAACGGTCGTGTAGTTGAAGGCCGGCGTCATAGACGCTACCATAGCCTCCACGTTTGGATCTTGCTCAGGGTTAGCTATTATGTATTCAAGGGGGTGGGGTACTCCTACCACAAGATGCATCCTCGGAGTAGAACAAGGGAACCGTTTCACCTGCTGGAATTGGATGCAAGTTTTCGATGCTACTCGTATCCTGGTCCCAATGGACGGCAGGAAGAAGCACGGTAGTCGGGGACGCATTTGCCGGAGAGTCGGTGCTGGAAACCACCGGAGAGTCCTCAAAGTCTGCCTCCGTGCATTCTGCGTCAAAGACATACGCTGTTTCCGTTTTCGTCGTAACCTCGGTAGTGAGTGTGGTCAAAACCTCAACTGCCGTGTGTGTCTCACCTAAGCACAACTCCAGAAAGACCAAAGCAAAATAACTGACTGGGGTTCGGTGGAGCATGATTGGGATGGTGTGGTGGGGTTGCAGCTGCAGAGCCGTGATCATTTATACAAGATTAACCCGACCATTACTTCAATTCTATCCACTTCCTCAAACAAAAACATGTAGAGAGCCGTGCAGCTCTGACTCAAACTACTCTTCTCGTCACAGCGATTACAGACGAGGAATGCATCAGCCTGCGAGCAGAATTGAGCAATGACCCTGATGACATTTTGGCACAAGGCGCCTATGCGAGTAGACTTCATTGCTACCAATGACTGCACACACCTGTCTTCTTTCAATCCCCGCTTTCCCTTTATTGTATGCCGCGCTTGAAAAGCCGATGGCCTTCCTCTGCGCAAACAGGATCTCTAATAAGCGTAAGCGGGTACAGAACGATTGATTCGGAATCGAGGGGCGAGATCACGTCCGCTAGCCGCAACGATTTGTGTGCGCCCTGCTGCCCACTTATTTCTGGCTTTACGTGCGCCATGGATCCATTCGCTGAGTTGTAAGCGCCAAATGAGTGGGATAAGAGTTAAATACCTACTCCAATTGGCTTAGCGTTATAAGGTTAAAATCTCTGATGAGCATATTGCGGGGTTGTAAGCCCCAAGCTACGGGTAACTAGTGCGCCCCACGAGAAATACTGCCTTACGACCTACAACTATGAAAATCAGGATGTGAAGAGGACCGAGTGGTCGCAATTTATCGGGGAAATCTCCCTTCTACAATATACCCACCTAATTACTTCAGATGAAGGATTCGCATTGGCTAAGGCGCCTTTGGATTCGTCATGAATTCGGTAGGGTACGCCATAAAGGGTAAGGCTAGTAAATGCTTGGGGAAGCTTAACAGCTACCAAGCAGAGCCGCTCAAGTGATCAGCCGTTGGCTTGCAAGCGGACCCTCAAACACCGTTTACGCTTGCAGCCGGCCGCCATCGAAGAACATGGCCGCAAACTGCATAGCCGTCGAAATACCCGCGTGGTCGATTCACACGACACATCTGGGGTCGAGAACAGCAATATCGTTCAGTACGCTCTCGAGTAGCCCGTCGATACTCCGTGACAAACACAAACGCTGTTCTTGGCATGGGTTGCATGAGCTCGGCAGAGGATGCCTGGAGCAACGACAGACTGCAAACGATAGAAGAGCCATGAAGGCAGCATATATATTCTAGACTCTACGTCTCAATGTGAATCTGCAACAGCAGCAGCGGTGTGTAATTCGTTATTCGCAGATCACCTCTTGTCTGATTCTTGTGAGCGATTGCCGGCTTCCGCGGCCATGCGCCGTCCTCTCCTCATCGCCTCCCTTACGGGGTCTATTCTCGGCATCGCCCTACCAGAACATGGCATTCGCGATGTCCCTCTGGATGCCAACGTGTACGACGGCGACTTTGTCACTGTGGAAGCCACTGAGACTACCTACGTCATTGAAACCACTGGCCCGTGCGAAGATGAGGATAGTACCATCGCCCCTACGACGACGACGACAACCACCACCACCACCACTACTACCACTACTACCACCACTACTCTGAAAAATTCCCAAGCTCCCGACGTCACGCCCGCGGCAGTTCTTGATGAACCTTCGAATACTCCCCCGGCCTCAGCCGAGAGTGGTCACGCTGACATCAGCTATGCCTCAACTTCTATCACGGACTCCTCTCCTTGGCCAACGATGCTGCCTGCAGTGCCAGGTAACGAGCCTGTGGTTGGCCTCGACTGCTTGGCCCCGAGTAACAGCACCAAGTTCACTTTCACCTTAGATGGCAACTCAGGTAATTCCCATCCCAAACACATGCCCGTTTTAGGTCCATCTCACACCGTTAGATCCATCGACTGAGCACCTTTTCGCCGAGATGACCGCAAGCCATTCCACCCCTGCCGTTGTTTTGGAACACTCACAACTCGTCCTGAATATCAGGTGCGCCGACCACGGTCTGGAGGTCGATTTCTGGACTGCATCAGCATTGGAATACGTTCAGTCCGCCTGGGACGTGAACTTCATCGCTATTACCTGGAGTACGGATTGCGGCTCGGCTCCCACCGGCCACCACAGTTATTGGAATGTAACCAGAGTGGCCTATCCAGAAAGCACACTTACCGCTCTTCTTGACGCTACCGAGATCGCCATTGAGGACGCTATGGACCAAATTCACTTGATATGGGGCACCCACGTCCCGGAAGATCCTTTAGACTCTAGCGCTAGCTCCGGCTCTAGCTCATCAGATAACGACGCTTCCAGCTACGCTCCCGACAAGGACACCGATCCCACTCTCTCCGATGACAACGACGCCGACGTTGACGCGGACTGGGTTGACGATCTGGGCTACTACGACGCTGAGGGCAACTACTATTACTACAATGTCGACACCGACCTGAACGACGATGACGAGGGCTACTACGACTTCGAGAGCGACTTCTCGAACGCGCTGCATGCTTTTGCTCCGGGGCTGACCACGTACATGGAAGACGATTTCGATGAGGATGACAGCCCGGCAAATGCCACTGCTGGTGACCCTGACTACGACCTGGAGTGGAGTGGCATCCTGCGCCGCGACCCAGCTCCGCAAAATAAAAACGGCGCCAAATCAGGGACGTCATCATCGGCGAAAGGTGGTGCAGCATCAAATGCAAATGCAGGTGGGAAGGGTAACACACTAGCAGGTGGAGCAACAGGAGGTAAGACTGGCAACGCGCCGGTGAGTCCTGCAGGTGGGGCAACAGGAGGAAAAGTACAAGTTGGGACAGGTAACCAACCGGCCAATCCTGCAGGTGGGGCAGCCAACGTGCCGGCGAACCCTGCAGGTGGAACAGCGGGAGGAAAAGTACCAGGTGGACCGGGTACCTCAGGGACGTCCCCATCGGCAAATAATGCAGGCGGAGCATCAGGAGCAAACCCAGGTGGCGGTACGGTCAACGCGGCCGCGAATGGTGCAGGTGGAGCGCCGGGAGGAAAAGCACCAGGCGGATCGGGGACGTCGGCAGCGCCAGCGGCAGCAGCGAACGGTGGAGGTGCAGCACCAGACGGTGGCCGCCAGAGATCGAATTCAGTGGGAGGCCTCACCGACGCACAAAAGAACGTTATTGCAAACACCAAAAACACCGCCATGAAAGACAGGATAGCCAACCAGAAGAATGTGGCTACTGTGAAGGCCCAAAACGCGAAGCAGATCACCGAGAACGAGCAAAAGTCGTTCGATAACGCCGTTAGCAGTCTCGGAAAAGCCAAATCACAGGCTTCAGACGCTCGGAAAGATTATCTCAATGCGAAAGCCGCCGCAGATGCCAATCCTTCGGACAAGGCGCTTGCTGCAAAAATGCAGACTGCTAAGAAGGCGCTTGACAACAAGAACAAGCAAGTTACGAATGCCTCAAAGACTGTTCAGGATAATGCAAAGTCGCTTAAGACGGCCAAAGACAAGGAGACTGCAGCAAGGATTGCCAGTGAGCTTACAGAGCCCAAGAAACTTCTAACCGGAGTGGCGAAAGATCTAAAAAACGACGCGTTGGCCATCGCCAAGGCTGTGACCGAGGACACGCTGACCAAGCTGTATGAGGACAAGGGACTCTTCCAAAGTATTGTGGATAAAGCGACAGGCGTCTTCGACTTCTTCAAGAAAGCCTATGATTTGATCCAGGATGTAAAGAACGTTGTCAGTGGGTCTACTCTCAAGCCAGAGTCTACGTTCGAGATCGACATTTCGCCCGCTCTCAAGAACCCGGATCAGGTTTTCGATTCTCCTTGGGGTGAGCAGTATAGGATTACGAGCGGAGGGGAGGATAAGTCAAAGTACAGTCTATACTGTGTCGACTGCGGTATCCAAGCGAACATTCGTATTGCTGGCGAAGTACGGTTGAACATACTCGAGGGAAAGCTGGACAAAAGCACTATTACGGTTGAAGGCAGTAACATCAAGGCGAAACTCTTTCTCGGGCTGGAGGTCGATATTGAAGAAACAGCAGAAAGGACGTACAATATTTTTAAAGCCCCAATCCACCCGGGATTCAGCATCCCCAAGATCATCACGATAGGTCCGGCAGTGCGTCTGGACGCGCGGCTGAAGATGAAGCTGTACGCCAAGGGTACGCTTCTAGCGGGAGCCGAGGCTGGCTTCACTGACTTCAAAGCCACTCTCGACCTAGCCAACAGTAAGAATTCCGGATTAAACGGCTTTGTGCCTAAATTTGATCCCAAGTTTGAGGCGTTCGGCTCGATCCGGGCAAGTACTCGGCTGGGATTCCCGCTGAGTATAGGCATCGGTATCGACATCCCGTTAGCAAAGTTTAACAAATGTATTTCCATTGCAAATGAGCCTTTTATCAAAGGCACAGCAAGCTACGGCGTCGAGAAGAGCTGCCCTAAGGGCATCGATTACAGCGTTGGAGGAGGCAACAATATTTACGCCAACCTTCTCGAGCTTACAACAGTCACTTTCCTCACTTATACCGCGCCGCCGTTGACCACCGGCTGCTACCCGTAAGCCTCAACCCCTCCTCTTATAACTACATCTGCCATTCTGACGATGTCACTTTAACAGGATCCCGACGGGCATTGCGAAGTTGCTTCCCGGCCCCCGCATCGCCGCCGTCGAGGACGAGGGCAACCACGCCGACCTCAAGGGCGTGATCGACGACACCAAGAGCTCCAGCAAGCCCGGCCAGAGCCCCACGACCACCGATCCCGACAACTTCCGATACGGCAGCGTCACCGCCGGCAACGGCGTGTGGCTCCTGACAGCCGGCGACGACGGTGGGCTCAATCTGATCCCGGCGAAGCTTGCGACCGGCAAGCAGGGCGACCAGATCGGCACGCAGAGCGCCTTCGCGTACATGAAAGACGCCGTGTCTGCCGACGACAAGCAGCGCCTGCTCGCCTTCTCCCGCACCAACATGGAAGATCAGAGCCTCGAGGTGTCGAAGCTCAAACTCGTCGACCAGGGTATGATCGCTGAGGGGGATGCGGCTATTTCTCTGATTCCGGTAGAGATGAAGGGTGGTGATACTACGCTCATGCCTGTCGACACGCTTGGCGATACATACTTCCCCGTCGCATGCCAGGTCAGGAATAAGGTGGACCCGAGCGTCAAGCTGAATAGAGTGTTCATCGTCAAGGACGGCAAGAAGGGCGTTACCACGTTGGGACTCAGCAGCGCGAAGATCGTCACCGGCGGTGAATTTATGGAAAAGTGCCAGCAGATCGCGTTCGATCCTCCAAGCGCGGTTGGCTCTTGACTGAAAATGTGAAAAGGTGATGAGAGGGGAAAGGGCTCCTAAAAAGCGATTATGGCAGCTGACGAGTATTTGTTTTCCCTTTTGTAGTTTGTAACAAAAATTACAACGCTTTTTGATGACGGAGCCCGTTCGAATACTTGAAACGGGCGAAACGTTAGGCCAATGGCTGCTGCGATGATGCCGAAAACAAATGCTGCACAGAATTGACCCTGAAAATGCTCAATATTTGGCCAAGTAACGGAAAAGGGTGGCTTGGTGATTGAGAGGTTAGTGGAAGCAGGCAGCAGCGGATTACGATAAGACGCTTGCGTTGAAGAATGGGCCTTACGTCATACAAGGATAAGCAAGCTAGTCTAGGTTTGGGTAGCCTGGCGGAGGATTTGGGGGCCGAGGGCTGGTCGGACACTACAAAACCCCGAGACAGCCCGCTTACCTTACTTACGAAATACTCTCTCCGATCCCTGGCCAAATAGCCATCTGGACGCAACGATGTTGGCGATATGGCCCACGCCAGAGCAGGAAAGTCCAACGACGTCGCCCCCGTCCTCTCAACCGCGGAAGGCCCAGCGGGTGCTTGCGTGCGTGCTCTGTCAGCAGCGCAAAATCAAATGCAACCGCAAGTTTCCCTGCTCCAATTGCATCAGGTCGAAGGCATCGTGCGTCCCAGCAACCGTGAACCCGCGGAGAAAGCGTAGGTTTCCTGAGCGAGAGCTACTGGACCGCCTAAACAGGTATGAGGACCTCCTCCGGCAGAATAATGTCAAGTTCGAGCCGCTCCATAAGGAGGAGAATGCATCACCCAATGTCGAAGGAGCCAACCATTCAGACGAGGATATGCCCGAAGCTCCGGTGGTAGAGCGACCGTCCGGCTTGGTCAACGTCAAGCCCGAACCAGTATACGAGCCCAAGTATGTGCAATAAGCAAAGCCGTATCCATATTGACTAATTGTTTAAGGAACTTCTGGCATACCATGAGCCAAGGGGTATGGCTCCTAAAGCCTGCATAAATCCTCTCACTGACGTGCCGGCAACAGTTCCGAGACCCCGACAATGATAGCGACTCATCGCAGGATGATGTGCGCGAAGAAGTGGTGAAGAACGCGTGGGATCTTTTGTATAGCAAGAACGACCACCTATTGTTGGGCTCCCGTAAAACGGCTGTCGATATCTCAACTCTGCACCCTGAGCCTGTCCAAATCCTTCGGCTCTGGCAGATATATCTCGACGGCGTTAACCCGCTGCTCAAGGTGACTCACGCCCCCAGTCTGCAAGGGCGCATCATAGAAGCCACCAGCAATGTTTCTCACACCAGCGCTGCCCTGGAGGCGCTCATGTTAAGCATTTACTGCGTTGCTGTCCAAAGCCTCGACGAAGACGACTGCCAGGCCATTTTCAACTCATCCAAGGAAAATCTCTTAACAGCGCACCACTTCGGCTGTGAGCAAGCGCTGCTAAATTGCGGATTCTTACGAACTGGCGATCGCGACTGCTTGACTGCGTTATTTCTCTACCTCATCTCGGTTGGCCCACAGACAGACCCTCGATCCCTCTCTTCGATGCTTGGTGTGGCGCTTCGCATTGCCCAACGCATGGGCATTGACAGCGAGTCGGCCAATAGTAGATGTAATCCTCTCGAGGCCGAGATGCGCCGCAGGCTCTGGTGGTCACTCGTCCTTTTCGACGCCCGCGTCAGCGAACTGGCCAACTACAGGTCCACAGTTCTCGCGCCCACCTGGGACTGCAAGATCCCCCTGAACGTAAGCGACTCAGACCTCTGGTCGGAAATGCGGGAGCCGCCACCGGCCCAGGAAAAATGCACCGACGTCCTCTACGCCGCGGTGCGCAGCGAGCTGGGCGACTTCCTCCGCCACGCCGCCATCCACCTCGACTTCACCACACCCGCTCTGAAGCCCATCGCGAAAGACGCCAAAGGCAGTCTGGACATCCTCGAGCGCCGCCTCAACGACAAGTACCTCCGCTTCTGCGACCCGCAGAACCCGCTGCACTTCATGACGCTCTGCACCACGCGCTCCTTCCTCGCCCGCTACCGCCTCGTCGAGCACAACAACAACAACAACCCCTCCTCTTCCTCCCCCTCCTCCTCATCCTCCACCCCCTCCTCCTCACCCGACCTCGCCCTCTCCCACGCCCTCACCTGGCTCGACGCCGACACGCAAATCATGACGTCCCCCCTCACCAAGCCCTTCCGCTGGCTCTTCCAGTTCTACTTCCCCTTCCCGGCCTACGTCCAGGCCGTCCAGCACCTCAAGCGCCGCCCGCTCGGCCCTGACGCCGCACGCGCCTGGGCTCTGCTGAGCGACCACTACGACGCCCGCTTCGCTACTGCTGCTTACCCCCCGTCGGCGACGGCGGAGGACGGCGACGCGAATCCGCTGTATGGGATCTTTGCGCGTATGGTGCTGCAGGCGTGGCGGCCAAGGGAGGAGGCGTTGCAGGAGGCGGGGGAGGTGCCAGTGGTCGTGCCGCGGATTGTGGAGAGGTTTAGGGTGAAGATGGCGGGGGTGGCAAGGGCGGAGGCGGAGCTGCAGCAGGTGCAGCAGGAGCAGGAACAGGGCGGCATGGCGGCGGCGGCAGCGGCTGCTGAGGTTGTGGATGTGGGGGGGTTGATGGGAGTGGGGTTTGGGGGCTATGGTGGGATGATGTTTGGTATGGATGGACAGCAGGGGCTGGGGGGGTATGTGGAGCCGGGACTGGGCGGGTTTCCGAACGCTGGCTTGCTTGGGCAGTTTCCGTTGGATGTTGGTATGGGGCAGATGAATTGGGCCGGTATGGATTGGGGTTTCGGCGACGGCCGGGGCGGGTGAGACAGATGGAGCGGAGTGCGTGGGGTTCAACGATCATTGTGGCTGCCTACTCTTGTACAACAGATGAGGATGCAGCGCAGATATCTAGTAAGGTGGCACTGATAACCCAAGCAATTTGTCGAGATGCAGGTGAGCGGCTTGTGTCAATAAAGCTGGTCGCCCGGGCTGTCGGGCCCGCTCCGAATGCATTTGAGATAGAGTCGATAGAAACAAAGAATAGATTTCATGCAATACGCCAAGCCAAGGGAAAAGTGATAGCAGACCTTCTCCACGTATAAGTATCCCAGAGCGATTGTAGCACGTCTAGGTTACGTGCCTGCAAGATCCACTAGCTCGCCGGGGAAATGTGGGCTCGGGTTGTTGAGGTGATGTACAAAGATGTGAAACAAAGATTGGCAAATGACGACATTGCTGGCAGTTGCGATGGCCAAGGGGGAGATCGACACCGACAAAAATAACATGCACGTCCAAGGTAACATGTGACTTCGGGGTACACATATCAGTCCCCGTCGTTCACGCTTCTTTCCGCCACACCCCACCCTCATCTCTCCGCTCTACCCATGGCAACCCGAAGCGAAGTTCTCGAGGCCTGCACCGATCAGCCGGCCGAAGCGGTCCTCGCGCTCGCGCAGACATGCACCGCCGATCGGCCGACGGAAATGCAGATGGCCTACCAGGCAGTCAAGCACGGCAACGTCGCTCTGCTCCGCTGGCTGCTGCACAACGCAACCACGCCCGTCTCGCGCGGCATCCTGCTCCTCGAGGCGGCCAGCGCGCGCTCGCAGCCGTACATGCAAGCCATCCTCGACCTGGGTCTGGATATCAACCTAGCCAACGACCCGACGGGCCTGCGCCCTTCGACGGATCGCGTTAGCGGCGTCCTGCACCAGGTCCTGCGCAGCCCGAACTGTCCGGCCGACTTTTTTGCCTGGCTGCTTGAGCGCGGCGCCGACCCGAACGCCGTTGAGACCGGCGCCCAGCGCCACATCCTGATCTACGCCATGACGCACGGCGACGACGACACGGCCATGCCCATCGTAAAGCTACTTATCGCCTACGGCGCCGACGTAAACCGTGCTAAAGCCCTACATTACGTCGCCTCAGTTAACGATATTAAGAAGGCGAGGTTCCTCGTCGAAGAGGCCGGCGCGAACGTCGATAAGCCCGGCGTACCTGAGAAGGATTTCTACTAGGAGCGAGGGCCTGGCACTCCATTACATACCGCTATAGCGAGAGGCTACTTTAGTATTACTAGCTACCTTTTAAAGCAAGGCGCTAGTCTAGATACTAGAGACGCGATTAAGGGCATGACTCCATTAGAGGTGGCTGAGGATCGTTGGGGGCCGCGAAGTGTCATCACTGTCTTGAAGTTATAGCGTAAGAAACGTCAGAATAATAAACCTAGTACGTAGTTGAAGAACACTTGTAGCAATGGTACGATTAGAGTCCGATACATACTCAGATATTATGTGGACGCTGGTTGGCCCTGCTTCTTGTTCTGGGTTTGGTGATGTTTGTTGATCCTTGGAAGCCATGCGTCCAGCTCCTCCGTTGCGATTGTCGTTCGTTGCTGGAAGTAATGATTTGTCATAGATATATCCACCCCCGTATCGGCGTGGCGGGCGCAGGGAGTAGTTTGACCAAGCGGATCCAGCTCCCTGCTGCTAAAGGAGTAATTCTTGTGCTGGCTGGTCTTTTATAGCTAATGGCGTAGCTGTTGGATCGTATCACTATTGCAATACGGTAGAGGCTGTAACAGCAGGGTGAACATCTATATAAGATTAGACGTTGACTCCACGCTTACCTCGCCACGCTGAAAAGAAAACGCACACTGCTATTAGTTAAGAACGAACATATCTGTAGCCGCGATCCAGCAAATACTTTCGACAATTACACAACCTACTGCAGAATCTAGAATGCTAGACCAAGCGCCTGTTATACTAGGCCTGGGGAGGCGGGAAGTAAACTATCGTGCTGTCCTTCGCGTGTCTTTTCGCAGAACTCTATCTGTAAGGAATAGGATTTGAGAACTTCGGACATTGACATAATCAAATAGACTAGGCTGTCACAGATTTTGGACTTGGTAATGATTTTGAAGTTCGCCATGATTTCCTCCAGCCAAATCCTACTAGCCTTAGAACCACAGCGGTAAAATCAATGTTTTAAAACCTACAGACGCATACTTTCGATCGTTCCTTTTCGCGCTGTATAGTTTAAATTTTAATAAATTCTTTGGTGATTACATTGAGTAGACATAGTGGTCTTTTTCGACAAACATGAAGCGGCCCTCGCTTAATGCGCTATTTTGAATAATAACTACAGCATACTCTTCCACATTTTCCGGTACCTATCCGTTCTTCCCGGGTTATCTCTAGCTGCAACAGCCGTCTTGAAGCCTTCCTTCTGCGCCATCTGCTGGAATGCCACTCCTTCGGGAGAATTCCTCGTGATGCCATCAAATACAGTCGCTAACCTCTGCGCACTCGCCACCTGCGGCTCAATAAAACCGTTCACCACCTGCTTAGACATCCATAGTTGATTGCTGGGAACACTCTTGATGCGGTCCACAAGAAGCTGTGTCGTCTCCTCGAGATGAGCACGTGGCACAGCCTTGATAACAAGCCCAATGGCCTCAGCTTCTTTCCCACTGATCAAGTCCCCTGTAAAAAGCATTCTCTTTGCCTTTTCGGCACCGATCCGAGCCGTCCACATGGCCGTTGTGGGACAGCCCCAAACACGGCTTGGCGGGTACCCGATGCGCGCGTCGTCGGCCATTACCACCAGGTCGCAGCTCAGCGCAATGTCGCTGCCTCCCGCCACCGCGGCGCCGTGGACCTGAGCTACGGTCGGTTTGCGGCTGTGGAAGAGCTCCGCGAAGCATGCAGTGTATTCGCCCATGATGCGGTAGTCCTCCAGGGGATCGTATCCGTTGCGCAGGTCCTGGCTGCCGCCGGTCTGCCCGCGCTCGGCCCGCTCGGCATAGGCCTGGAGGTCGTAGCCTCCGCAGAAGCCTGCGCCGTTACCTTTGACGACGATGATATGGACATTCCGGTCTTCGTTGGCTCGACGGACAGCAGAGCGGATCTCGTATGGCATGCGCTCATCGATAGCGTTCAGATGCGCAGGACGGTTCAAGACGATGAACGCCAACTTTCCGTCAGCAGAGGTTTCGTACAGGATAGATTTGAAAGCTTTCTCTTCCATGATGGCTCTTAGAAAGTGTCAATTACTCCAGAAGAATAAATGTTGAAGATGGTCTCAGAGTTGGTTGAAGCTTTGGTATTTCCGTTTACCTCGGTAATGACAGCGGCGGAGCATGCGGAACACGACCCTCGAATGAATTCGACATGGGTCCTGGGGTCCTGGTTCAGTACTAGCGCTCCCGTCCTCTCCGCCTTTTGCTCACCTCATCAAAATCCTGCCGCTGGCCTATTGCTAAACCGTCTATTTATTACGGCGCAGCCGCAGGAGAGAACGGATTAGAAGTTAGAGTTGCAGCGCCAAGCGGAAAAGCCCCTGCGCCGCGCCCGATAACCACGCTTGTCACGGTTCCTTCCCAGAGCGATCTGGGAAAGTACCCCGATAGCATTTAGATAGCTGTCGGATCGACCTGGTGGACCGGGCCACTATCAATGCATTCACGATTCTCGCTCTCATCTTGTGCCGTAGAAGCTCTGGTACCTGCGATCATTCGATCCTTTGTCGCGAGGATTTTCTCACGCCGGTCCGCTTCTAAGAACCACACACTTGCGGTTATATGGACCAAGCGGCAGAGTTAATATTTCTCTAACATAGCAGCGATAATTTACCGGAGAAGTTATAGCGGATATAATTGTTCAGCGGACAACATATACCGGGGATAATCATCAGCGGACAAATTTTCACGGAGATGTTTAGTTTAACTCCGACTCTAATAGATTCTAGCCTATATCATAGTCTAGATTGGCATCTTTTCTTCTTCTCAAACAACTCTACTCTTAATAATTATATATATAGTATAACTCGCTTTTACCATCTCTCCTCCACGCCTTTCTTCATACCACAATCAAAATGGCCAACCAGATCCATTTCATCGCCATCATGTATCCAGACCCGGAGAAGGTCGATAGGGTAGATCAACCTTACATTCTCGAATTTCTACATTGGCTTACTTCTATCAGTTAACCGAGCTTATTCAAACTGTTGCGGAATACGTTCATGATCACGAACCTGCTATATGGCAGTATGAATTTTATCGGTCCACTACTAAAGACAATCAACCAGTCGTAGTTGTCATTGAACGGTAAGTATTTACTTTTCGATCGGGTATAGAATTGGTACTGATGTATATTTCTCACGATATTAAGGTACTTTGATCAGTCTTTTGTTGACGTTCACATACACACCGAGGGATATCAGAAGTTCTCACAAGCTCTTACCAATGAGAAAATATGTATTCGCGACCACAAGATTTACTTTCTATCGAAGATAGCTGGTTTCAAGCGTTCCTAGAGACTCTGAACGCAAACTGTTTTCTTCTTTCTTTGCGTACGATTGCGATGTAGTATTTTTCTTTTTGTTTTGTTTTTCTTTCCTTGAAATATCGTTGCGGAGTAGCACCAAACCAATATTTGACCATTTTTTACCTGCTACTCTACAAAGCCGACCACGGAAATATGTATGTGTGAGATCTCGAAGGGGTACCGGGTAGAACTCACGTTAGTTTCTGCGCTATCCGGAGCCAATTGCTTTGTTGAGTTGCCCTATGGGTTCCTCATCGCCTGGTAAACTGCTGTTATGCTTGTAACAGGGATTGGGACACGTATCGCTTGGGGTTTATGGCGTGATTTCGTAGACAAGACAAGACAGGTTAGCACAGGAATGTTTCCTTCGTTAGGATTATGGTGCAATGTGTGCGTATCTCGGATTCTCGTATGCAATCCGAGCCGATTCACTTAAATACTCTCATACCACCCAATCTGGCTTCTCGGCAGGGTTTCCAAAGGAACAACATGTCAGAGATCAGCGAAACAATCAACACCTACCGCCCGGATCTCACCAGCTACGAGGAATTCTACAAGCATCTCCATCGAAATCCCGAGCTTTCCTTCCAAGAGCGTGAAACTGCGGCTACTATATTAGCGCGCCTGACCTCTCTACTCGATGCCTTCCCCTCCATCAAAACGTCCATCCACACTGAGATCGGGTCCTACGGCCTCGCCGCTATTCTACACAATCAGGATCCACATGGCAGTAGTCCCACTGTTCTGCTCCGCGCAGATATGGACGCCCTCCCCGTCGAAGAACAAACGAGGCTTGAGTATGCTAGTAATAAACGTATGATAGCGATGGATGGAGTGGAAAAACCGGTGATGCATGCATGCGGCCATGACATGCATGTATCAGCGCTAATAGCGGCCGCGGAGCTCTTGCTGAAGGCGAGAGAGAGGTGGAGGGGCACGGTAATATTATGCTTTCAGCCCGCCGAGGAACTCGGAAAAGGGGCGCAGGCGATGATAGATGGCGGGCTGTATAAGAAGGTGCCCATCCCGGACATACTTGTAGGGGGGCATGTCATGTCACGCAAGGCTGGTAAGAGTAAGCAGTGACACGAAAGAATTGGCAAGCGCTAAGTCATTTTCAGGGACCATTGGAACACGTCGCGGACTTTTGGCTTCGGCAGCGGACTCATACACGTACATACATACCCTCTTCTCCCTCTTTGCTCTAGAATTACAATGACTGATCTACTCCCGCAGACTCAAAATCCATGGCCGCTCTGGGCACGCTTCTCAACCCCACCGCACCTGCGACCCTATTGTCACAGCAGCCCATACGATAGTCCGGCTTCAGTCCATCGCCGCTCGAGAAGTTGATCCCGAGGAAGGCGCCGTCGTCTCCGTCGGTTACATCCACGCCGGCAATGCTGTGAACGTCATTCCAGACACGGCACACGTCGGCATCGACGTACGTACCTTCTCGCCAGACACGCGCGCCCACGTGCTTGGGGCTCTGCGCCGCATCGTTAATGCAGAGAGCGCCGCCGCCGGCGCGCCGCCGCCCGAACTCGTCGAGGAGCGGGCCTACCCGTTCCTCGTCAATGACGAGATGGCAACGCGGAAGGTGGAAGACGTGTTCAGCGCTCATTTTGGGGACGCGTACGATGCAAATGCGCAGGGTCTGGGAGGTTCGGAGGATTTCGGCGTCCTGGCGACGGCCGTGGGGCGTCCGAGCGTCTATTTCATGTACGGCGCCACGGATCAGAGACTGTGGGAGAGATTGGAAAACGAGGGAGAACTGCAAGCAGTACCTAGTACCCATTCGGCCTCTTTTGCGCCTGTCTTGGAGACGTTAAGGTTTGGAGTTGACGCATATACTGGGGCCGCTTTAGCATTTTTAAAGCGGTAGTAGAGTTACAACTACATTTTAGATATCAGAGATAGGATTACGAAGCGTGGATCTGGATCTGTGTGATGGAAAAAGTGTGTATTTTTCTTCTCGTGCTCAATTTTCTTTAGTCTAGGATCTACTTCCAGCTATGGCGCACGAGACCGTTGGTCGAAGTTAAGACCATTTTTCTGAAATTCATATTCATCGTCAGTACATAATATCGACTATGTCATGTAGGGAGAATCTTACGTAAAATGTAGGTACTTCTTTAACCGAGTGGAGCGGGCTTGTCGATGAAGAAGAGAGTTAGCAGATATTTACGACTACTGAGAAGGCTAGGCACACATATATAGTACTGAAAAAAAAAATGGCGTCTTTCCGTGGGCTCCGCCCTCTTGAAAAATGGTGGTAAGACCGGTAGGCGGAACGTATACCATCAAGGAGTACGTAAATAACACCTAAACGTGGTGTTGGGATGCCTACAGCAACTATGAGGGCATGGCTCAGGAATGAATACGGTCCAGGAATGGTATGCGAGCCAATGCTCACCCGCCAGTGCGGGAATTCTGTGGGAGCTTTGGGTCATCATCGAATCCGTCCATAAGCGAACGTTAATTCCCTCACTGGGTTACATAGAACCGGCCGACTGGAAATCTTACATGCTCTACGGCAGACTCTAACGGTTTCCTAGTTACTCCGCCAGGGCTAATTCTAGTTGCAGGCCCATGAACCCAGT
This sequence comes from Lasiodiplodia hormozganensis, assembly GCA_030512325.1. Classification (NCBI taxonomy): domain Eukaryota; kingdom Fungi; phylum Ascomycota; class Dothideomycetes; order Botryosphaeriales; family Botryosphaeriaceae; genus Lasiodiplodia; species Lasiodiplodia hormozganensis. The sequence goes on from JAUJDW010000041.1 coordinate 106,315, forward strand.
ACTCGGTGCCTGGAAATGGAGGGGCTAGTAGCTTTCCTTGAGGCGAACACTTTCCACCTATTGCGCTTTTAGAACGAAATGACAAGCTTGTTGTACCATGGCCGCGTCCAAAGTGCACGTATTCTCAGCCGTAGATGAAAGCAGAATTTACAACGCTCCGTTTCCAACCAGTGCCAGCTGACGCGGTGAAGGGAATGTTCCCATGATCGGTACGCTCCCCGAACACGGAACGTGTTGCTGGGAGAAATAGATCCCATCAGTACAATCCCCACTTGACGTAGAGAAATCTTTATATAACTCCGCATCAGTACCTTCAGACATCAGCATCCATCCTAAATCAATCGTTCCAACTCCTTCAATCAACTCAATCATCACAATGACTACCTTTGGACTTATCTCATTCGACCGTGCTGCAGCCACCTACGATCCCATCAAGCATCAGCTCAACATCAGTGTCGAAGGCCGTGCACCGCATGGGACACATGGAATTGAGCTTGTACCTGTCATGTTGATGGGCGGCCTGAAGTATGAGTTGGACGGGTGGACACCAAGATATCCCGTCGAGCACATGCCCTACATCTTCGAGGAATCATTCAAGATCCCCAACCTGACCATTGCTGCTCCTGCGAATGAAATCATCATTGTTTCGCTCAACCACCCAGACGGGCTTCGGGTGAAGGTTCATTGGCTTGGCTGGGGAAGCAGCCAGCTTTACAAGTCGATCAATGGGAATGGAACTCCATTTCCCAAGCACCATCATGAAGCAGAGGTCATGCATCCGCCTCCCAACGCGGACACGATCATCGCGCTGTACAAACAACCCTTCACCGTGAAGGAACCAATCCCGCCATCGGGCCGCGGCTTCGCGAAGGTGCTCTTCGACCAAAACGCGCTATTCATGGTCAATGCCTCGATCGAAGACGGGATCATCACCTGGACGCTCAACTCCCTGAACATGGGAAAAACCCAGGTGATCGTGGAGCGCTTCGCCGGCGAAGGGCTCGGGCTCATCCGCAAGGTCTACGATGTCGACGTGATCGTCCTGGACAACGTCCTGGCCCAACACCACCACAAATCGCATTCCGACGGCGTTGCCAGCACAGCCAAACCGCACGACGGCGCGATCCTCGACTTCCTCGGGCGCGTCTTCATCGCCGTCCGCATCGTCCGCGACATCGTGCCGGAGGCGCAGCTGCTTTGGGTTAAGGCGTCGCTGCCGCACGGGATGCCGTACCCGGTCACGGATCCGAACATGCTGTCGCACCTTGACTGCCGGTTCTCGACGCCATCGGGCTCGGCGTCCATCCAGTCGCGCGGCTGGGGCGACTGGTGCCCGCCGTCGTTCTCGTCGCACAAGATCATTGGCATGCACTCGCTCGATGTCGAGAAGATGCCCATGAACATCACTGATGCTGTCGATGCGATGCGCAAGCACCATATCACCGACGCTTTTTGGGCGGCTACCCTCAAGTCGCCGATGGTGGCGCCCGAGGAGCTGCCTGATGAGCCGCCGTACTATGTTTTCCGGATGGTTAATGGGAAGAATGTGTGGGTTAGCCAGACTGGAGTCGTCTGCGTGACGGATGCGTGTGAGAGTGTTTTCCCGAAGCAGGGTCTTTGAGGGGCATGAGTGGAGAGTGAGAAATTGTATGGCTTATATCAAATGGTAACCATTATCGGTTTGCCGGCTAGCTGGAAAGGGTAGTAAGCATGCAAAGCCTCCCTGAATCTGAATTAAGGAACCATATTGATATAAAGTCGGTCAGCCCTAATCTTCATCCATGATAAGAAGGTATGTAGGAAGAGTAAGTAAAATTTATGTATAATATAGATCGACGCATGTGGTTAGATAGTAAGAATATTAGTAGCAATATACCAAACCTGTAATAAATAATAACGAGAATAAGCTAAAAGAAAGATATGTAGGCTAAACCTACTATAAGCTACCGCGTCTATTCTATCCCTTGGGTTATATATGTACATCGCCCACCAGTGCCTCTTGCACGCCTGCGTGGTCATCAATATCATCTACAGAGAGTGGCTCGCACTCGCTAATGTAGTAGCTGAGGTCTGCCCCCTTGAACGGAATTGTGCGAGATCGCAGAGCTTCGGATGCATCAATGCCCAGGCCATCTCCAGAAGGATCTTCGATCCAGGACATGCCCTTGCCCCAGTGAGCAAATCGATTCCCACGGTAGGTCCAACTGTAGTTCTCCCATTTGTTCTCTGCCAGGACTTGCATGTAGTGAAGCGAGCTTCCGGGCCACAGAGCGGTGACCTTGCCTCCAGGACCGGATTTGACTGACCAGAGCGGACACGTGAGCTACATGAAAAGTTTCAAATCAAGACAAGAATTGATAAGTAACTTACACCAGCTTCTACAAGCTCCTGTCCAAACCGTTTGTCTCATGAAACTCTGCGTGTGTGTATCGAAATCTCTCTGGGCGGCTTCGACGACGTCAAATGTCTTGACATCCTCTCTCAGAACTTTGCGCAGCATTCGGATGAAGTAATCGCTCGTTGCCTCGAGAGAACCTGCCAAAACTCAGTTTCAACGAGCACCGGATATTCCAGCGTGACATCATACCCATTAGGCTACCGTTTGAGATTGGTGTATTTGGTCCCAGGAACATGAGATAGTTTGGGAACCCCGCCACGCCTGTTCCCATGTATGAGACAGGGTTTGATTCCCACAGATCCTGCAAGTTGTTGTTTTCCCGTCCGATGATAGGGAAGCGTGGTCGGAACGTTGTGTCAAAGCCAGTAGCAGCAATCAGAACATCTGCCCGTCGAACGTGACCGCCAACGAGGATACCTTCCTTCGCAATGGCCTCAATCGGTTCAAAAACAGCCTGGACGTTCTGCTTTTGCAGCGCCACCAGATAGCTTTCTCCGGGGTTGATCCGCCTACATCCTACTTCAAAGGATGGAATCAGTTTCTTCTGCAAGTCCTCGTCTTTGATAAGATTCTTCATGCGCAACTCGAACCTGGCGCGCAAGTCCTGCTGCTCCTCAGTCGATTTGAAGAACGCTTTGAACATGCCATTGAAATGGTTTTCCATCTCTTTCCTTGTCTTGACTGAGAAGATAGGATCGTCTCGGAACTGCTGCATGTCTTGCACTGTGTAAGGAGGATTGACGGGACCTTCTTTACTGCGTGCAAAAGGCGGGGAGATCCATGAGGGTGTGCGAATGTAGACATCCACGTGGTCACATGTTTGCTGAATGCTTGGAAGAACCTGTACGGCACTTGCTCCCGCACCAATTATTGCAACGTGTTTTCCCGAGAGATCCACGGACTCATTCCAAGCAGCTGTGTGCAGCAGTGGGCCTTCGAAAGCGGATAGTCCTGGGATGTCAGGCATTCGGAAGTTGTTCAGAATGCCCCCAGCGTTGATAAGGACATCGCTCTCGACCGTTGCTTTGCCCTCTACTTCTACCTTCCACGTCCCTTGCTCCTCCTGCCAAATGGCGCTCACTACCTTTGAGTTGTACCTGATGTACTTTTCGAGATCGAACCGTTTGCAGACTGATTTGAGGTACTTTTGAATATCTTTTGATGTCGCATAACTACCAGACGAATTTTGAGCTCAGTCCGCGACGAAGCGTGGAAGGCCAACAGAAGGAAAAGAGGCACTCACTATTTCGTCCAGTACGGATTCGGGGCGAACGAATACTGGTAAATATGGCTTGGAACGTCACAGGCACACCCTGATTTATGATTGGTCAAAGGAACATCCTGACTGGACTTTGAGAATATGGGGGTTTCACCTGGATACCTGTTCTCGTGCCACGTTCCTCCCAGGTCGCTGGACTTTTCGAAAAGCTGGAAATCAACGTAGCCTGCTAGATGAGTTTGAAGCTTGTAGGCTTTTTTTTTCCTGGTCAACACGTAGCCCAAAAGCGTAATCGTCTGAACGAATGACTGACCCATGAGGATCCCAGATATTCTTTTAAAAAATGGTTAGAACCCAAAATAGAGATAATACGAGCTTTGCTCACCCTGCTCCAACGATGATGCAGCGAAGTCGCTGCTTTGTTCGAGTCTCCTCTGATGCCATTCTTTGGATTATGAGCGCAACTGCTGCGGCTGGACATAAAACAGTTTCCGAAGGGTATTCGTCACTTAAATTCCGCATTGTTCCCCGCACTGGTCCATCGACTGCGCAAGAGTTCTCTATCGCTAGTCCGATATGCGATGATAAGGCGGCGCGGGCCCGGGCCGGGCCGGCATAATGATCTGAGGCGGGTAGATATCTCCGTCAGAATCCCGGGAGGGCACCTCCGCCAAAATCCGTCGCTTAGTACGTTGGCTGGTTCCTTGGCCCAAAGGCTTTCGTACGGGTTACCAGCTGCACATTTCATGCAACCTTTCATTGGCATAGTAACAGACAGGAATGGGAGGTCAGCCGTCACAAATAGCGAAGCTGAAAATTCAGTCGGGCTTCCAACTCGCGTACAAGCATTTTTCACTGCAGTCAGCTACGTATCAATTGAAATGACAAATTACTACATTATCAGATTATCTATCGAGAGCGATTTCTTCTGCTAGCGAGCCATAGCATTCTTCCAAATTTCGACTAGCGGACCATGAGCTCCTCTCACGGGATCATGAGAAGGTATCCCGACTTTAGAAATTTCCTGCCACAGTGCTGCGTGGTCCACGGGCGTCTTTCCCAACTCATTACGCCAACGAGGCGAACCCAACAGTGATATCAGCTTGTTTACCTACTATTAGCAGAGGAGATGGCACACCTTTGGATAGACGCCAATGTAACGGTAGTCGCTTGTAGCTGCAATCGAGGCATGCGCCACTCCAGCTGGGACAACCACCACATCACCAGGACTCACGGAGACAATCACACCACCACTCTTGTCTGCACTGCCTTCCCCAAAAATTAGGTCCGAGGAACCCTGAAAGACGCCTTCAACGTAGAGATTCTCGTCAGCGTACTATAGAACAGTATACTGCACTACCAGTACCCAGCTCTGTCCTTCGGATCTTACCGTAGCATTCATGAGTATTGGGATGAAAATGCTTCACTCTGACTGTGCTGAACGTTCCCTGAGACCGAAATGTCAGCAAGTCGAGAATTAAGAAGTACGTGGGGACATAAACCTTTTTCTCCTACTCGTTCCTTTCTAAAAATGTGGTTGCAGTGTCTGCGGTAAGAGGGTGTGGGAGTACGCATCGATATACCAGAACGGGGAGTTTGCTATTAGGCGCATGCGTGTTCGCATTGATGAGGTATTGCTCTGGCCCAATAGACATGTTGTAAACAATTCTGCAACGGAAGAAAGATTCCTTAGATTATGCAAACCAAAACATAAATAGGCGAGACTTTAACATGGAAGCGAGACTGTCATTATTAATAGAAACTGTCCGGTGAACCTCCGTCTTTTTACTATCATAACACGGACCCGGACCGGCTCCGGCCTCTGAGCCGTGAAACATACGTCATCGGCAATTACGCACGGCCCACCCACCCTGCTCTTCCTTCAAACTGCAGTCGCAGTGTTACGGAATCGGTACAACGGTAAATTTCTTCCATCAAGCTTCGGAGTCTCTTAGCATGTCGGGTGAATTGTAGGGTTGAAGCTTTCTATCTGCCTCGGTTATGGTGTAAATGTCTATAGCCAACTCTACTCACTAGGTAAGAAGAACAACTGGAAATACATCATCGGCCTCACGGATTGTTCCCATTCTAAAGCTCTCATAACCGAATTCTATCAACTTCTTATTGATCCCCTGGCTCAAATGGCAGAAACAGTGATGATCCACCGATGGCAACATACAGGCCGCAACAGACCCATATAGGGGTTGCACTTGTAACATCCGAGAAAGTAGCAATGAGTGGCGCGCTGACAGATGCTAAGCGGCCGCAAGCCAATGTAAGGCCGCAACCAGTGCCGCGACGTTCGGTACGCATCACTTCAGGTGTATAACTACAATCTTGTTAGCACACTGCTTAGAGCTACGTTCGCTAAAGAGAATCTTGAAACACGGAGATTCTTACGCGTAGAGAATGGCGTAAAATGCATTTTGCCAAAAGCTCACCATGCAGGAGAAAGCTAGATTCGATGCTTCGCTTCGTACGGAGGTAAAAGCACCGGCAAATGCTCCGGCGATCAAAGCCGTGAGGGTCATTGCTCGCCTTCTTCTAAGCCAGGGGATTTCGATGAGGTAAGCACTTAAGATAGGGCCAAAGATACCGGCAGTAGCTGAAATGCTATAGTCACGGTACGTCTGATAAGTACTACCATCGCCAAGCTTGGCACCGTGGGCTTGAAGGTAATAAGTAAGGAAGAGGGAGTAAATGGGATAACTAATGTATTCTCTCGTCAGCAGACTCTCACTACGTTCATAGAATTATACGTACGCGATCCCCATGGTCATCCATAGAACTACCAAACAAACCATAGAGCGCGCTTGTTTTCTTCCTCTGAACAGACCGGTAAAGTGGCGCAAATCAAACTGGAAACGGGGTTTTCCCTCCTGCATCTTGGCAACTGGTGCAAGGCGATCAACGGACAGGCGATGGTCTGATCGGTTCGCAGTTGCAATTCGGTTGATGCTTGCGACTGCCTTGGTTAATTCGCCTTGAGAGGCGAGCCAGATGGGAGATTCCTCCATCCTGAAGATGAAGATACGAACGATCGCCATGACCAAACATATGCCCCCGACGGTGATATATTGATACCGCCAGCCCATATTCTCGCTCCGATGACATGATGCTGGAGTAGAATCCTGTGGGCAAGTGTAGTTGGTGATAAGAGGCCATGCTGTCAGAGCGTCAGTCTCAATCTGAAAGCTGATTACGTTTGATGGCTCACCTATCAAAGCTCCAATCGCAGTCCCAACCCCCCAGGTCGCCGCCAGAGCTGTCATAAGATAGGTGTGCGTTTTAGGAAGTGCTTCTATGAATACTGTCAGGTCAATGGCCACTGGTCGAAAGTTAGCGCGCCCCAGGTCAAAAGCTAAGCAATCACTTACAGTTTCCACCACCGCAAACCGCCATGAAAGCAACAAATACACACAACGAAGCGAAATTTGGCGAGCTCGCACAGATGAGGGTGCATATGGCGGTGCCGCAAAGAGAGGCTTGCCACAAGAAGCGACGCCCCATGATATCACTCAGAGTACCACAGATGATCGCGCCGATAAGCAAACCCACGTATAGAGCAACCGTGACCAGAGTTGGATATTGTGCTGACAGTTCTTTCTGGATCTGAGGCATAACGACGGTGACCGAGATAAGTAAAATCTACTTGGCAGTAAGCTGTTGTCTTTGAAGTACAATGAAAGGGGACCTACCTGATCTACGGCGAACCCAAACCCGCAAGTACAGAACAGCTGCCATTGGTATCGGCCCATACCAATCCGCTCAATGGACTCCTCCAGTACCTTGCCATTGTTGATGTAGGATCCTTCGATGTCGGCGTTTGTGAGTGCCCGGACCTCTCCGGCCTCGATGCTGGTGACCGGATCCTTCTCGGATGCCTTCCGTGCAGACTTTGGGGTCGCGTTTTCCATCATGTTGCGTAGTAGAATGGTCTAGGTAAGTGTGGGAAGAGGAGGGTTATATGGTAAATTCCGGCCGAGATGCTAAGAACAGTTGCACTTCTCGGAACGGATCGGGTCCGCTGGTTCTTATCTTATGACCGGAGATTGCAAATTCAACCCCTCAACTATCCCTCTTTTAGACTATAATCAGCCAAAGGCGGGGAGAAATGGCTTTCAATGAGCTTGATATGCCGAAAAAGAGCACCCGTACTAGCTTCTATGAGCACACGTAGCCCGGCTGGGATCGGTCCGATTCCGTGCTTACGCACCAGGTCAACCTGGTTATAACAGAACCCCTAATTTGTACAAACTGACAGTGGGGGACATTTATCGAAGCGCGGCTACATGTGGCAAATAAAGATGACCCTGGCCTCGCTTTAGACTCTGCATGCACATCTTCTACCTATTCAACGGTACAACATAATTGATTGATGCAGTAGACTAAACTTGTCGCATTAAAATCAGAACTGCAAAATGCCAGAGCGACCGTTCGTTCCCCATTTGTTCCTACAGCTACCACGCCAAAGCTCCATTTTCGGGGCTGTTGCAATCTAAGCCTTCGCAGAAGCTTATTTCCTCCTCAAGTTTGCCTGTCACCGTCGATGCAGGAGTCATAGGCCAAATCCTTTTGGCCAGCTTCTCTTCTTGAGCTCTGTGATCCATGACATTTTTCCGGACGAGCTTCTGGAAATATAACGGTCCCTGTTCAGATACGTCAGCACCAGCAATGCATGGGTTTGGATGCGAGGAAGCCGTACTTTTTCGTTAAAAGGATGTAGCTTTCCGTTGACGAACACTCCCGCATTGAAGTTCTTCTGCACCGCGTTGCAAAGATCCTTGTCTTCCTTTAGCACCTGCTTGAAGAACGAGTCGATTTTATGGAACTCTTCATCGGTAGCATTCTTGTACCGGTATACTTCATACTCCATGGAACAGGTAGTGACGGAGACGGGGACGCAGCGCATGATGTAGAAGAAATGAGGTCTACGGCTGTCAGCACGATACTGCAGATCGTTCTGGTAGAGGCTTACGATAAAGTAAGTGAAGCGTTGGGATAGTAGAAAGTGCTTGCAATTTTGAGGCCAGCATCTCCGGATTTGTCTGTGCTGAAGTGCTGGATGTGGCCAGCTTGAGTATCGACATAATACTTCGACAGATCCGATACAGAAACAACACCTGGGTGCGCTGTAGGGCAATGGTAGCACTATGTGGAACATGTTAGCCACGCTTCCATGCGATGAGTGGTTTCTTACCTCGTTGTAATTGTCAGCCAGTGTCTTCCAGTTGTAGTCTCCGACCATAGACCACGCATGATCGAAAGTGTACTCAGCCATCTCGAACTGCGCTAGGCGAGGCTGCAAATCCACACCCCCGAAATCATCTGTCCAGGCTGCGCTCGGCACCTTCGCGGCTTCAAGATTGACCCAGATGAACCCAAGTGCGTCGATGTGGGTATGGATAGGGTAGAGATCGTTTTTTGCCTTGTCAAAGCTTTCGACAGTGTCGAAACGAGGTGCTTTAGCAAGCTTGCCATTCAAAGAATACGACCAGCCTGATTTGCCCATCTTATCAGTAAACAAGACGCCACTACAAGCCCCAGAGCTTCTCACCATGGTACTTGCAGGAAATGATGCTTGCAGTCCCGCTATCTTCATTGACAACAGGATACGCTCGGTGTCTGCAGACGTTGTGAAATGCGTTCACGTTGCCTTGACGGTCCATGCACAGGAAAAAGGAAAAGCCGGCCTCAGTGAAGCGAACGTAATCACCAGCCTTGGAGAAGCGATGCCTGTGAGTAACAAGCAACCATTTCTTGGAAAAGATGGCGCGCCTCTCAAGTTCGTACATCTCCAAAGAGCGATACCATGATGCGGGAAGACCTTGCGGAGCAGATGGCTCATCTACTCCAGGTGTTGAAGAATAGCCGAAGAAACGATTCATTCTGGTGTGCAGATTGATTGTGTTCTTGCGATTCCGAGTATAGACATATAAGTCTTGAGATGCATGCTAGTTCGGTGGTAGCTCGATCGGGCATGGCTAATGTTGAGAGGGGTAACTCGGTGGGGACGGAGGCGGTCCGCTATCCGCTATCAGCACGGAATCATACCCGGCATACCCTGTAACGAGATAACGCCACCTGACACGGATGTTGTCCGCGATCAACCCGGCTACATACGCAGCGAAGCTCGTAATAATGTGCTTGTAGACTACATAAGCACGCTGCACGCAAAACAGCAATTTGGTAAGCGGCGCTCGTGTGTATCTTGCGAGGGAATGCATCATGGGCCGATAATTGAGGCGCAGTCCAGCCACCGGGCTCCATAACGTATATTCCCGCTGGCTCATCCAGATGAGAAAGGCGGAAGTCCGAACAGCAGCAGGAACACTACAAAAAATTTACTCGAGATGTGGAAAAGCACCTGGCTGAGCATTGACGCGCAGGTAGAATTCCTTTCTTGTACCAGCTTCTGTGCTACTGCTACTATTATAGTAGATGTTCTAATTGAACAAGACGCATCATGGATGACAGCATTTTCTTCATCTCACGAATTCTGGAAAAGCGATTGTAGAGAACGAAGAACGAGTGTCACGGTACGTAACCTACGTGCCTACCACAGGACGAAAATCGCTTCGGCATATTGTTTGCCGAGGGTTCCAAGCGAGTGAGTCTGATAACTACCCCACTTTGACTGATAGACAAACACCTCGGGCCTCCCCACCTCGAACATCGACAAGTAAATGGTGTAAACGTCACTGGGCCGCAGAACATGTTTACAAATGCCAATCGTCCTCTTAAAAGGGTACATAAAGCCTGCGAAAGTTGTCGGTAAGCAGTTGGTTGAAATCCGCCGACTCCACGACGATGCTGACCTAGCTAAGGCGGAAGAAGACACGATGCTCAGGGGAGAAGCCCGAATGCGCATTTTGCGTAAGGCTCGGACAGCCATGCTCTTATGCAGACGGGAGCGAGAACAGTGACAGAGTTGCTGAGATCGAATTGCGGATGGTAAGACTAAGCTGCGAGCGAGATGCTTGCATAATTGGCCGATGCACGTACAATTACTCGGGTCGCTGATTCGGTTCTCATTCTATTCTACAATGCGTTATTATTGGATTGCATTTACCTCACTCCCCTTCTCCCATCCGTTCGTAACGGTTTAATCTATCTAAGACTCACCGTGGCTTATCCCTTTCTAACATCGAATCTTAGGAAGCTCGATTAGCCGCCTTGGAAGACAAGATAGGTATAGTCCTTAGAGAGACAAGGTTAGAGTCCTCTCTTATGTCCAATACTTTATTCGAGGTGCATACCGACCTAACGATGCCTAGTCTACCTCAAGAAGTATCTAGCTCACAGCACGACTCTGATAGTGCCTCAGAAACTCGCACTCAAGGTCGCGAGAACGAGGTACCGTGGGCACGAAAAGCATACAGGTAACCTTTCATAGTTCATATAGATTCCCCCCTCTCGGCTAACTTTTTGTAAAGACCGCTACCACCGAAAAATGTCATGGACAAGATTGTGGCTTTGTTCCTGGATCGATGCAACTCGCAGCCCTTGCCTTTATTCCACCCGGCAATAGATCATTCGTATGAAGTGCGAGATTCGGCAGTCCTCTACGCAATAGCCGCTGTAGGGGTCCACTCCTCAGATGCAAACACCCTTCAAGACGACCCAGAAATTGCTGCCAAGGAATATGCAGAAGCTGCGCAACGTTTGGCTTCAGAGAAGGTTCTCAGTGGTACCGTTGAACTTTCTACAATCCAAACGCTCTGTCTATTATCGTTCCTTGACTTCCATGGTATGATCATCTCGCTGTAACTGAGATGTCCAACTAACGCGCTACAGTTGGAAATACACATCGTTCTCTATTCCAACTCGAGAACGCCATGCACCTCGCCGAATTGTCCGGGATGACCAAGGAGTTGTTGCAGCGCCCTTACGATCGTTTCGAGACAGAAGAACGACGACGCTGCGTTTGGAGTCTGCATTTACTGGACCGTATGACTGGGAATCGTAGTCGACGAATCACTTTCCCCTTTGGCGTACAAAGCATGTGTCCCCATCCAGCCAGCCCTGGAAAAACCTCACGAGGTGAGATTCAGGCCATCTCAGAGGCTGACGAGAGCACCTCAGGACGAGACAGGGGGATAATTGCATATTCACTGATGCTATACGATGTCTGGGACAAGGTAGCTCGATACTCGTCTAACTCTGAAGCAGCCGTCGGCAAACCTTTATGGACAGCCAACTCCGAATATGCAGCAATCGTCTCAAGCCTCATGGAATTTGAATCAGGCTATCCGGACAAACATCGGTTCGAGCAAGGCCTACGTGACCATGATAACAGGATCCTTCAAGAAAACCGCGCATACTGGGCCCCGTTCATGTCTATACAGTTTCTGTACCCCACCGTTCTCTGCTTACTCAACCATCCATATTTACTCTCTGTTCGATTGGGCCCGATCGCTGCCAGTGTCCCACGCACCTTCAGCCAAGCGGCTTCCGATCTTGTGAAGCTGCATTCAAACTGGATTGTGCGGTCCATCGACATAACCAAGGAAAAAGGCTTTCCAATCGTGGATCCGTTCTGCGCTTACTGCGTTGCAGTGGCTGCTACAGTGTTTGACCATCATCGGATGGTTGGCAATGCGCAGACGCGACGAAATTCCGAGGAAGACTTCAACAAATGTGTGGAGTTCCTTCGCTCCGTTGCACATCTCTGGCCTATTATTGCATGCATGGTGACTACGCTTCTGTTCAAAGTCTTAAGGCAGGTTACTTACGGATCGAGGCAGGTCAAACTCCTACAAGACTTGGACCGCGTAAGTCTCGAGCAATTACAGCCCAACAGCACTTCTACCGCTTCGAGAGAGCCGAACACGAAGGCCACAATTCTCCAGAAGATCCTCAATTATTGTTCGGTCAGCCAGTCAAGCTCTGCCTCTACAAATACGCTGTTTCATCCGTCCTTGTACTCAGAGAAAGCTGCTGTTACACAACATTTACGTGATTCTCCTGCCACAAATGGTCCCACTCCATCAATGGCAAACGCACCGCAAAATTTCCCCGATCCGGCTCTACAGCAAGCAGAGGTTCTAGGTCGATGGCGATCGGATGCAGATGGGCACACAGAGCCGCTTGACCGATTTGTTTTCCAAGACCCTATCCAACTTGACGCATCTCTTTTAAATATAGTAGAAAATGAGAGAGAGATGAGAGAAGATTACTGGTGGAACCTGGGTGGCCTCTAGTATAGTTATCAAATCGAAATGAATTAGCCGCAGATATTAGCTTTCGGCTACCGCCAGCCAGCCCTGCATTTCAGTATACCTTCTTACCTCTCACATTATTGCCTTCTACCCCATTACCACCGTGCCGCAGCCGTGTATCTTCTCTAAACAGCATGAAGTGAGTGAGACGCAACGCTCAAGCCTAAATCCCTCTAGCTGCATTCCTAATGCAGACCGCAACTTGTAGGTGTTCCCGCTAGTCTCCTCGTGCTGTCTGTTTATTCATTTCTATCCTAGATACTAATATATTTAGTTATAGCCGCATTCACTAACTTATATCATCTAAACATCCTTAACATTCGGGCTTTGGATAATTCGTAGATTACTTCAATTGTGTGCACTCATTTGTTTTATCACGGCAATTTCTGCTTTTTCAAGCGAGTAGAGGAGTATCAGTACAACATCTGTGCTCAGATCCATCGGCCCTACTTGACACTGCGGTGCTCTTCAGCAGTTACGTTATCCCAAAAGGTTTCGAGAGAGATGCCTGCTGCCTCTCTGAGTTTCTTCAATTCAGGGATTAAATATCCACGCTAATAGGACTTCCTGTGCCAACGGGCGCTGCTACAATAGGCGTTCTCCTCCAACTGTTGTGCCTCCTGCATATATTGAATTTTTTTCATGGCCTATGAGAGTCTGAAGTCACTAATCTGCCGTGGAAGAAGCCTATTCTCTTCTATCATCTGCACCCACAGAAGGGTATATTTAGCGTTCCATCCACATCGACAACTTGCCTGGTCGTAGGAGGCTCGTGTCCACAACAGGTCCATGAAATCTAGGCGGACCTGATTGCGCGTCTCTTCTAGGGTGACTGTAACGATTGTTTAGCAAAAACACTGAAGTCGTCAGAGACGCACGTACCTATAATATCTGCTGGCATGATATCTCCAAGGAGCGGTTGAAGACCTCGAAATGAATGATTGTACTCCAGGATAATCTCCGCGGTCGACCTTTGAAACGATTCAGAATCTTTCAGTACATATGCGGCAATCACTGTGCTCCAAGTACACTCAATATCAAACTTGTGCGGGAGAGGGTTGATTGCCGATGAAATCCAGCGTGAAGAGGCAAACTTCAAGATAGGTACGACGTCGTATTTGTCGGCTACATAGACGATTGCCAGTAATTCAGTTGTTGAAATTGTGTCGGGAACGCTGCGAGCGTGTGCGACATTGCAAATGATTTCCATAGCAAATGGATCATCTTCTGACACGGGATTTCTCGACGTCCGCCATTGGTCTGTGGCTGTCCTTCGCGAAAGTTGGGGCCAAGCATTGCTCCGAATACTTTTGAGACATTTTTCAAGAAGATTGAGTGGACAAGGAGCTTAACCTTCGTTGGGTCACACAGGAGAATAGTGTTGCCTCCCGGAGAGATTTCATGAAGAATGCTGTCCTCGACGGCTTCGCTACCTATGGCTGAGATGATGTTGGAGTTGAAAAGTGTAAAAATTCTGGTGTGATTGATTCAAAATCAACCATACGCGCTATCGTTCCTCATCTCCTGTTTTATCTACTCAACTTTCGTCCCTTGCCATCTGCTTCTCCATTCTCCTTTCCCTTTACCCCTTTCTTCATCGCCCTTCACTCAGATGGTTGGAATTCTCGCGATGATTGGCGTGGAGAGTTTTGCGCTAATCAGCCTTTTGGATTGAAACTTCGCATGAATAAGGAATTGGCCAGCTCAGTTGCAGTAGAAGTCAGATAGTAAGCTTGGGCCGGCCACTCCCTAGGCTGCTGGCATAAAGCTCATTTAAGCGAACTAGGAGTGGAACACTAACGAGACTATTGGCTAGAAGGTAATTTTACGAGCGCTTAATAGTTTATCTCCTCTGCGTTGCGGATCCGCTATTACCTTAACTCTAACATCTACTAGACGTCGCCCATGGCCTGCACGAAACAACTGGTAATGCTAAACGGATTAATAAAGGGATAAGCATTAAAAAGGACACATGGATGTGGGAGTGATAATAGTAATGCAGGGCGGATAAGACAAGTATTTCTAAGATTATAGAAGCAGGTTTCGAAGCGGGCAGGCTTTTAGAGAAGGGTTTCAAAAGCTTCGTTTGCTTAGATTACATTCCATGTGCTTTCCACAAAGACCACGTGGTCTACAAGCCAACGGAGGGATAACCCTGAACTACAATCCATAAGCGTAAGGGGTGTCTATTTTACAGCCGATGTCATTCCTTCCGGCCTTTCAGCCTACTCCAATCGTTCACTACACAGATACCTCTTCCAGCCCCGTGGCCAAATCCAATCCATGAATAGTCCTGTTGAAGAATTCAAACATAGCCAACGGCTGGTACAGCTGAACAAAATGCCCTGCCTCGTAGACGCGCAGGAATGCCAAGTTACCAAACTGCCTGCCCTTACCGTACTCCTCTCCGCTAACCACGAACGACTCGTACTCGGTTGCGGCAAAGTCCTCCGCGCCGGTGTAATTCACAGCCAGTGAAACCGCCCTGCAACGCACAAAGTCAGCAAGGGAAACATCCTCCCACCCCACCCCACCCCACCCCAGGGAACCAAGGGAGAAAATACTCACTCTCCTCCCAACCAATTACACGCATAATCCGCATCCCCATTAAACAGCAACACACTCACCCCCGCATCCGCCAACTCCCCCAACGCCTCCTGGAAACCCCCCAACACCCCATCCCCCGTCTGAAAAAACGCATACTGCACCGGCACGCTCTCCGGCGTGTAGTTACTCGCCACGCCAATCGCGTCCTGCACCTCGCCCGTGTTCAACCACGCCGCCAGCAGCGGCTCGAACGCGCCGAGCACCGACTCCTCCTCGCTCACGCGGATGTCGAACCTGTCCCGCCCGGACACGGCCCGGTACGGCCCCTCGACGCCGTCGAAGCACATGGCCCAGGCCTCGGCGCAGACGGCGTCGCGGATGGCGTTGCGCGGGAGGGCGGCCTGCAGCGCGCGGCAGGTGCTGGCCTGGTCGATGCAGCCGGTGCCGGGGAGGGTGAGGGAGAGCTCGGCGTAGGCGCGGATGGTGGCGTTGTAGGCGGTGATGTTGT
>JAUJDW010000041.1:122317-228164 GCA_030512325.1 Lasiodiplodia hormozganensis
GTGGGGGTGGTGGTGGTGAGTGTGGGGGGAAGGCTGGCGGGGTGGTGGGGGGTTGGGGGACTTACGCCGAGGGATTTCAGGTCGAGCGAGATGCCGTCGAGGTTGCCGGCGGCGATTTCGTCGTTTTGGTCTTTGAAGTGCTTCATGATGGCGGGTCTGGGAGAAGTGGTTAGCTGGCTTCAATGCTTGCGTTTCAGCTGGGAGTCTTCGGTGAGTCGAACCCGTAGTGTCCTCTGTCAAAGATGTCAGCGTAGAACGAGAAAACGCATGCTCAGAAGCTCGCTTACCCCCAGCTCACAGTCCAAAGGTGAAATTCCTTTGATTTGATCTTGGGATCCAAGGTCGGCAGCGCGCTATAGAATCCTTGGACGATATCCCAGGCAGCGATTGCAGCATCTTCGCTGGTGGTAATGGCAGTCGTCTCGTTGATAACCGACCAGACGCCCGTCACGTTAGCCATATCGGCACTGAGGAATTCGCCCGTGTTCTCATCAAGAGACCCCTCCTGAAGGTCTGCGTAGGAGAAGCCGGTGCCGATGGGCTGCGAGATGTAAAGCACATTGGACACGTTGTTGAAGCTCAATGGGTTAATCTCTGTGGTACCATCCTCGTTGAGGTTGCATGGGCCAATTCCTGCGCAGGCATGTCAGCTTTTCCAATTTGACATTGGTCTGCAGTATTTCGTACCAATGAATGCTCCAACAAGCGAGTCGGAGCCAGGTCCACCGTTAATCCACACGGTAACGGGATCATTTTCGGGGTCATTTCTGGACTCGAAGAACCAGAAGAAGGTGTGGCTGTCGGCAGAGGTGTCGATGAAGCCAGAGTACCTCGAAGATCGTCAGTGGTTGAATTAGTTGTAGAATGCTTTGCAACTTACGAATTCACGCCTTCTGTAGTTTCACAGATACCGGACTTTCCAGGCTCTTTGTAGCGGATCGTGGCTCCATTGGGGGCCGTAATGGTTTGGAGATCGCTCGGTTCCTGGGGAATTTGTGCCGACACAGCGTTGAGAGACAGCGCCAGACCAAACACCGTCGAAGCAAAAGGAGAACCTGAAGACCACATTCTGAACGAATTTCCTAATGAGTTGGTAGGTATTCATGGTGCTGTCAAAGCGATTTTATCGTTGTTGTTGATGATGCAGGATCATGATCCCTGTCGGTTCAGGGAAACACGCGGATGTTGTGGCGCAGTAAGCTGCTGCCTTCCCTAGGTAACTTCCGGCTCTCAGGATTTCATTCAATAAGTGCTGTACAAGCTAAGTGGACCAACAGCAAGCCATTTGGGGCCGTAATGTCAGTAAGTAGACAAGTGAGCGGGGAAGTACGCGGCAAGAGCGCGATAGGAGAACGATACCCGTTAGCAAACCAAGCTCAATGATCCATTCTTGGAACTTGCTTGGTTTGTCACTCCTCTCCTTCGCCATCAGCACTAGAAGGTTGTAAACCTGCGCCTTGCTGGTGTTCGCAGCACAGACCTCAGATGCGCTCCACCACTCCGGAGCCAGGACCGGAACACCGCCACCAACTCTTTTGCGCCTTCGTTGAATCATGTTATTGGCTGTGATTGCCGGAAAATCCGGAAAATAGCCAATGCGGGACTTTTGTTGTGTCCAACGATGCAGTCTGGAAGGCCCTCGAGGTATTGAATTGGGGCTTCGCTCACCGTTCCCTAAGGTATCCCCTCGCGCACGTGGGGCGGTGACGGCGGTGTGCAAAGCATGCGTGTAAGTTGTTCCCTTAGCGGATAGGGCACAGCACACAAGACCAGCATGGATGCATGGCTTTGATGTAGAGAGATAAATTTGATGCATGACTAATCTAACGAAATCGCTGTAAGCACGCTTGATCTATGTAAACCAACGCTTTCTATAAGTCAATCCAAAGTAAACAGCAAACCAACCAAGAGATCTAAACAATCAAGCAAATTTTAAGACCAGAAACAAAAAACCAAGCAATGAAAGCAATCGACCAAATTGAAATCCAGAAACGAACAAACCAAACAACACTCCCAACTCTTAAAACCCCCCAACAAACTCCACCATCCTGTCCATGCTGAGCTCCTTCTTCTCCCCATCCCTCAACCTCTCCAACACCCCCTCAAACAGCCCCATCGCCAAATCAATCTGCTCATCGCCGAGGCCATGGCTATCCCACTGCACCTTCAGCCTGTACCCTTGCTTCCCCTCCTCATTCAACGTCTTCTGCACCTCAATCGCAAGCGCGTAATTCATAACCATATAAATCTTCTGCTGCGCCTTCATGACCAGCCAACTCATCGGATCGGGCTTCGACCCCATCGGCGCCGGCGCGAACGGCTGGAAGACGAACAACAGCTTCGCGGCACCAGCTGCGTCCCTCTCCGCGCCGTAGATGTCGCCCAACCCCACCCTTCCGTGCTCGGCCGACTCCCAGAACTCGTTCTGCGCCCCGGCCATCCAGTCCGAGACCGTGGAGTCGTCGGCAGACAGCCCCATCCTCATCGGCAGGAAGTTCGCACACGTCCCGTTGAGCAGCTGCGCGTCGCCGGTGTCGATGTCCGCGTTGCGCCCGGCGACGAGGTTATCAATCACCACATCGTCCGTGCCGAGGACGCGGCCGGCCACCAGCGCGTAGACGGCGCTGAAGACGGTCATCGCGGTCACACCATACTTGGCCGCAATCGCATCCACATCGGCCTGCAGCGGCACGAAGCGCAGGCGGTCCGTCGCCGGGGCGGATGGCAGCGGGAGCAGCGGGCGCGGCGGCGGGGCGGGGTGGCGCAGGCGCGTGTGCCAGTAGGACAGGTCGGCCTGGCGGTCGTTCTGGGCGTCCCACTCGACGAACTGCTTGAAGTCGACGACGGGCGGCAGGGGGCTGTCGCCCCGGGCAGCGATGGCAGAGAACTGGTCCTGGAAGATGCGGAGGAGGGTGCCGTCGTAGGTGCCGTGGTCGAGCTTGATGGCCAGCGTGCGCGTGCCGTCGGCGGCGGAGCGGAGGACGCGGTAGCGGACGTGCGGCGTGCCGGGGGTGAAGTGGGAGTCGCGGAGTTGTTCGGCCAGCGCGGTCTTCTCCTCGGCGGACGAGTAGAGGTGTTCTTCCCAGTCGAGCGTCGGGAACTTGAGGACGACTTGGTACCAAGATGCGGGGTCGGCTTCGTCGGCGAGGACGTAGAAGGCGCGGAGGATCTGGTTGCGGGCGGTCAGCTGCGTGGTCGCGGCTTTCCAGGCCTCGAGGTCGAAGGAGGCGGGCAGGTCGCGGTGGACGGTCAGGTTCCAGTACTGGCGGTCTTTGCGGCCTTGTGTCAGGAACTCGATCTGGCCGGCGCCGCAGGGGTAGATGTCTTCGACGTCGTCCTCGCACTTGGCCTGCCTGATGATCTGCCTCACCGACTCCGGGACCGTGAACTTGGCCGCGGCAGCAGCAGACTTCTTCGGGGCGAGCTCGATCTTCTCCATCTTGGCCGCCTGCTCGCGCAGCGTCGGCAGCGCCAGGACTTGGGACAGGGCGATCTTGTACGACTTCTTGCGGCACTGCCCCGCGACGTTGATGCCGGCGATGGAGTCGCCGCCGAGGGCCAGGAACGACGAGTTGGCGCCGATGGCCTCGAGGGGTTGGTCCAGCACCGCGGCCCAGATGGCCTGCATAACGCGCTCGGCGTCGGTGGAGACGGGCTCAACCTCACCAGCATCCTCGGCATCGTTCTTAGGGACATAGCCGGCGATGTCGGCCTTGGACAGCGTCTCGGCGAGCGCGACGAGCTCCTTGCGGTTCGCCTTGCCGGACGGCAGCGTGGGGAAGCCGGAGAAGGGCAAGAAGACGGAGGGCATCATGTAGTGGGTGATGGTGTGCATGCCCTCGATGACTTCAGCGATAGCCGACAGCTTGTCTTCCGGCGCGAGGAGCTTCTGCGTGTTGGGCTCGTGGTCGCCCTTGAGGACGACGAAGGCGACGAGCTGCGTCTTGCCAGCGAGCTCGGCGACAGACACGATGGATGCATCAACACAGTCGGTGCGGAGAACAGCGTTCTCGATCTCGCCCAGCTCGATGCGGAAGCCGTTCAGCTTGACCTGGTAGTCCTTGCGGCCGAGGCAGATCAGAGAGCCGTCGTCGGCCCAGCGGGCGAGATCGCCGGTCCTGTAGAGCACCTCGCCGTCAGCATCGCGGACGAATGCCTTGGCCGTCTGCTCCGGGCGGTTCAGGTAGCCCGTCGCCAGGTGGGCGCCGCGCACGCACAGCTCGCCGACTTCGCCGAATGGCAGCCTCTTCAGGCTCGAGCCGTCGGCAGGGAGGATGACGGCCGTGGCGTGGCGGAGGGGCAGCCCGATGCTGTTGAGGTCACCGTCAGGCGCCACCTTGGAGACGGTCATCAGGATGGTGGCTTCCGTGGGCCCGTAGCTGTGGTCTGGTCAGTAACTGCCTGGCAACTCCACATGAAAGCTTCACTTACCCGTTGTAGACATCAATCCGCTTCGCCCACTCCTGAATGTTCGAATCGATCTTCTCACCACAAACATTCAACACCTTCAGCTTCGGCACCTCCGCTGGACCACCGCTGATCAGCTTCGCCATGGTCGGCGTCAGCATGACCTGCTCGACGCCCATGCGGTTGATGTGGCCAGCCAGGTCCGACATGACGTCGTCCTGCGGCGCAACACACAAGGTAGCACCAGCCGACAGCACGGTGAAGACGTCGTAGTACGAGGCGTCGAAGACGTAGTTGAGCGTCCAGAGCGACACCCAGTCGGCCGTCACGGCCGTGGCCTCGATCATGCCTTCAGCAGACGCCGCAACGGCCGAGTGCGGCACCACGACGCCCTTGGGCAGCCCCGTCGAGCCCGATGTGTAGATCAGGTACGCGGTGCTGGCGGAGCTAAGGCCAGGCACGTCGACAGGCGAGCTATCGCCCTCGTCCAGGTCCAGCTGCTCGGGAACGATGGCGTCGAGGCCGAAAGAGGCGCAATCCTCGCCGTTGCGCACATCGGTGATGATGCGCTTAGCGCCGACGTCCTGGGCGATGAAGCTGTTCCGCTCGCGGGGATTGCGCGGGTCGAGCGGCGTGAAAGCCGCGCCGGCCTTGAGGATAGCGAGGATGGAGACGAGCGTGAGGGCCGACTTGTCCATGAAGAGCGGGATGATCTCGCCGGGGACGACGCCCTGCTGGACCAGCTGCTTGGCGAAGTTGTTGGCCTTCGCGTCCATCTCGCCGTACGACCAGCTGCGCCCGCTGCTCTCAACGACAGCGGCCTTGGAAGCGTTGGCCGCGGCGCGTTGCTCGAATTCGGCGTGGGCGAGGCCGAAGGATGAGGGTTCTTCCTTCACGGTAGGCAGCTGCTGAGGCTCGGCGGCAGTGCTGGGGGCGTTGTTGGCAGTGGCCTGCTCGACAGTGTCGACGAAGAGGTCCAGCAGGGCCGTGGCGGCGGCGCGGTCAACGCCGGCGAAGGGCACGAGCAGCTTGACGCGCGAGGGGTCAGCCTCGTTCAGCTCGAGGCAGACGCAGCCGGTGAAGTTCTGCGTCTCAGCGTCGACGGGCACGAGTGCGCTGTCCTCAGCGAACGCGTCGGTCTTGGGCACGGCCAGCACGTTGACCATGGTGTTGAAGAGGCTGGGGCGGAGCGAGGCCGCGGAAAGAGCATCACGGAGGCCCGAGTGCGCGTAGCGGGACACGTTCCACAGGTTGTTCTGCGTGTCCTTGGCGAACTCCTCCACCGAGCCGCTGTTCGAGACGGCGACGCGCATGGGGACGGTGCAGAGCGTGGGCCCGTTGAGAGACAGGATGCCGGCGACGTTGGCGTCGCGGCCGGCGAAGGCGGAGAGGAAGGTGGCCTCATCGGTGCCGAGGTGGCTGGCCAGCGTCATGGCCCAGGCAGCATGGACAGCAGCGCCGACGGTGACGCCAGTCGCGCTGCTGAAGCGCTGCAGGGCGTCGCCGATGTCTGCTCGCAGCACGAACGGTTCCTCTGAATCCTCAGAAGTTGCCGGGGGCAGGTCTACGACCGTCTCGGAGGCGCCGGCGAGGTACTCCTGCCAGAAGGCGCGGGGAGCGGGCTCGCTGGCGTAGGCCCTGTTGAAGGCGACGTAGGCGCTGAAGGGCGGGCGGTTGACGGGCTGCTCGCCGCGCAGCACGGCGGCGGCGTCGGCCGCCAAGAACTTGCTGGACCAGAAGTCGAACAGGCAGTGGTGCATCTCGAGCACGAGCAGCGAGTCGTCGAGGACCGTGGCGCGGACCAGCGGGCCGTCCAGCTCGAGGGGGTCTTCCTTGAGGTCCTCGATGGCGCGGTCGAGTGTCACGCCGCGGTACTCCTTCCAGGGGAGCACGACGGACCGGCGGACCGACTGGATGAAGGAGCGCTTGGACTGCGTGAAGGAGGTGCGGAAGATGGGGTTCTTGGAGATGACCGTCTCCAGCGCCTGGCGGACATCGGCGGGCTTGACGCCCTGGATGCGATAGGTGCGGCGGTAGACGTAATCGGTGCTGCCGATGATGCTCTCCAGGCAGAGGCCCTCTTGGAGCGGCGTCGCGGGGTACGCGTCCTCGAGGCCGGGAGTATGCCTTGCAGATGCAGCTTCCGGCAGCAGCGAGAACGGGGCCGGAACTTCTCCCATGACCAGGGACGGTTCGGGACGGAGGTCGCGCAGTGTCTCGGCCTGCAGGATATCAGGCACAGAAACCTGAACGCCTGCAGCCCTCAGCTTGCCGACCAAGACGATGGCGTTCAGCGAAGAACCACCGAGCTCTTGGAACGACGCGTCCAGGGACACAGCCGAAGCACTGAGCGACAGCGTCGCCGCCACCGCGTCCAAGACCTTGAGCTCGAACGCATCATCCGGAGGCGTGCCGGCCGGCGGCGTCGACGACACCGAGGACGTCGGGGTGATCAGCTCCTCAGCCGACAGCCCCTCGACCATGGCGACCAAGCCGGCGACGTCGACCTTGCCCGACGTGTTGAGCGGCATCTGCTCGACCTCGACCCAGTAACTCGGAATAGCGTACGAGGGCAGCAGCGTGCGCAGCGTGCCGCGGGCCTCGCGAACGAGAGCGGGCCACTCGACCGTCTGATCCGACACGACGACGGCGACGAGCGCCTTGCGGCCGAGCACGGTGGCCGGCACGACGTGCGACTGCGCCACGCCCAGCTGCCGCCAGATGTGCGCGTTCGCCTCGCCCGGCTCGACGCGCTGCCCGTCGATCTTGGTCTGCTGGTCGATGCGGCCCACCAGCTCCATCGAGCCGTCGTCGCGCAGCACCACCATGTCGCCCGTGCGGTAGAGGCGCCCGGCGCCGAAGGGGTTCTTGATGAAGGCCGCGCGCGTCTTCTCCTTCAGGCCCAGGTAGCCCTTGGCCAGCTGGCCGCCGCCGAGGCAGAGCTCGCCGGGCGTGTTGACGGGAACGGGGGAGATGCTGTGCGGCTCGAGGACCATGCAGGTCGTGCTGTCGGTGGGCTTTCCGAGCAGTGTTGGGGGGCTGCCGCGGGAGAGGCGCTGCCGCATGTTCAGCTGCGTGCACTCGCTCAGCCCGTAGGCGCTGGTCAGCGCGACCTTGTCGGCCCACGCGTCGATGAGGGCCGAGCTGACGGGCTCGCCGCCCAGCGTGATCGACTTGACGTTCGACGGAAGCATCGCCGGGTCGTGCAGCATCAGCATGCTGGGGGTGATCTCCAGCGAGTTGACATTCATCTCGCGCAGAGTCTTGAAGAGGCCGAGCGTGATGTTCTCCTTGGTGGCTAGGCACAGCGTGCCGCCGCGGCAGAGGCACCCGAGGATCGTGCGTTGTGCTGCGCTGAAGTTGGGCGAATGGCACAGCAGCTGGCGGGGAGGCTCTGAACCGTTGGGCGCTGACATGGCAGAGATGCCAGTGGTGGCTGCCAGGTGGGAGAGCAACACTCCCTTGGGCTGGCCCGTCGTGCCAGACGTGTAGATGACGTAGGCAATGTCAGAGGGGCTCTGGTACAGGTTGAGGTTGCTGAAGTGGGCCGGAGGAGCCTTGATGGCCCTCTGCACCAGACGAGTGATGGACATTTCGAGAGAAGGGTTGAACTGGCCAGTCGTGGTCTCGTCGACCAGGACAAAGGGGGCCTTGACATCTTCGACGATGAACTGGTTGCGGGCGATGGGCGCGTCAGGAGAGAGGAGCACGTATGCAGCTCCCGTCTTCAGGACGGCCAATACAGCCACGACCATGCTGATGGATCTCTCCATGGCGATGGGAATAATGGCGCCGCGCCCGCAAAGCAGCTTGCGGGCAACAGAGTTGGCCATGCCGTTCAGCTGGTTGTAGCTGAGCCCAGGCACATCCTCGAATTGAACGGCAATGCGCTCAGGATACTTGCTGGCCTGGGTCTCGAGGAGCGAGTGAAGAAGTCCAGCTCCGTTGCTGTTGGTGGTGCTCTTGAGCTCCTCGATCTGGGAGTGCTGGAGGCTCTGGCGACGGGGGGCAGTGAGGACCATTTTGAGAGATTGGGAATAAGAATGATAGTTGATATGGATATGATGAGGAATGATTGAGATATTTGGCAATGAAAGATAGTGAATGCCGCTTGATTGTTCTTTTTGTTGTTGGGAGTGGTTGGAAGTGTTGGATGGTGATGATGTCCTTGATGTCGGAGGTGATATGCTCCTATATATCCCAAGCTGCTTCGTAGTTTCTTGAGTTACATTCTGAAATTCTGCCTTGGCAATTTGCTTGTGGCTTGCTGACGCGTCTCGTCACTGAGGTTTTCCAGTGTAGTCCTGCTACTTCGACCCTTAAGCTCCGTAACCGTGCCATCGGGCCAGCCCTATCAAAGGTGAATGTGGAGGACCGTTAGGCTAAGATAGGCTTCTTCCGTCAATGTGGGAGGGCAGCGCTCGGTTTCTTCCGCAAGGCTGGAGGAAATGCTACGCAACGCTGCAAGAATGGGCCTATAACAACGCCACTGTGTAAGAATTGTCCTATAGTATGCAACTTGGCGCACTTTCTACAACCCCACGGGGTAACCAAGGCGAGGGAAACCGTTGGTCAGCGCTAAATTAGCCGGCTTCCCCGGATGAGTGCTTTTATGGTTGACCCTGGCCTGGAACAATTTCGTCCCTATCTAGCGCCCCATCTGGAACTCTTTTAATAGACATACCCCACGATAGCTACCATCAAACACCACTACTCCTCAGCTCTTCATCTCTAACCCCCACGCCTCCTCATCCACATACGCCATGCCCCACGCCATCACTAAGTCCCACAGCAGCGAGGCTGTTGCTTTCCACAAATTCAACATCCCAGACACTCTCGACCCGGGCCACGTCACAGTCAAATTCCTCGCCACGCCCATCAACCCCCTCGACATGCTCGTGCTGGCCGACCGCTACCCCGTCAAACCCGCCCACCACATCAGCGGGAACGGGGTCCTGGGCTACGACGGCGTGGGCCAAGTGACGGGCGTCGCCGACGACGACGTATCCGGGCTCGCACCAGGCGACATCGTGGTGCCAAACCGGTTCGGGCTGGGGACGTGGCGCACGCACGCCGCGCTACCCGCATCCGCTCTCCAGAAACTATCAGAAGCACCCAAGGACATGGCCTTCGCCGCCATCCTCCGCATCACCGTCGCGCCGGCCTACTGCCTCGTCGAGGACATGGCGCCGCTGCGCCCGGGCGACTGGATCGTCGTCAACGCCGGCACGTCGGCCGTCGCGCAGATGGTCACGCAGTTCGCTGCCCTGCGCGGCGTGCGCGTCGCGCACGTCGTGCGGGACCGGCCCGCCGCCGAGCTCGCCGCCGTCAAGAACGCGCTGCTGGGGCTGGGCGCGGGGCTAGTTTTGACCGAGTCAGAGCTGGAAACCGGGGACGGTCTCGCCCAGCTTCAGGCGCTGTCAGTGGCGCTCGCCCTCGATTCCGTTTTCGGCAAGGCTGGGCGGGCGCTGGTCAAGGCGCTGGCGCCCGGCGGGACCTACGTGCAGCTGGGCTTCCTGGCTGGGCCCGGCGCCCAGCTCGCCCTGGATGCGGCTGATCTGTTCGCGCGGAACCTTACCATGAAGGCGTTCCGCGGTACCGCTCAGCTGGGATTGCGGTCGCCGGCGCAGCAGCGGGAGCTGTGCGATTGGTTTGTTAGATTGTTTAACCGGGGGGATTTGAAGCTGCCGCCGCTGGGGCTGGAGCGCGTTGATTGGCATGTAGATGACGCTGGTGCTGCTGAGCGCAGTGCCAAGGCCGCTGTCGAGACTGCTCGTGCTGGGGCGTTGGGGCAGCGGAAGCAGGTTTTGGCTTTCAAGCACTAAGGCGTGCATTCTTGTTGTCTGCTCTTGGCCATGTTTTGTCGTTCACATGAAATTGCATTCCTGATCTTGCTATTCAACAGCTCGCTTCGTTTTTCGTTCTAGATCTGCATCGTAGAATTCTGTTCCTTGAACTTGAGTATTATAAATTACGAGTCTTGAAATTGTGCTCCAAAATCCACAGAATTGTTGCCGAGAATGTTCGTCTTCGTACTTTAAATATTTTGTCAATCTGCATTTACTGGAGGGCTGAACATAGTATTAACCCACAGCAGAAAGGTTTTTTAGGCTCAGTCGCGCCTTTAAGTATACATAGTATGTGCTAATCGCGTTCCTCTCAGAGGGTGAATTATGGTTTGAACAGAATATATTGATGTTCTAGAAAATAGAATATCGACCAAAAAAAATGAATTCCAAATATGTACATAACCTAAAAGCATAACTCCCAACCCCAAGCAAACATTCTAGTCTAAAAAATCTCCAAAAAACCATACAACGCCACATCCCACCATTCCCAGAAACGAGTGTCGTCGGTCACCGATCTTGGCATTACCCTAACAGGCAAGAAGCTCGGGTCGCCCAGCGGCCGGCCACCCCCTGCAGCTTACTTGCTTACATACTACTGTCCCGCCGCTGCCGCCGCCGCAACCCCGCCCTGATCCTTCTTCGGCACAGTCGGCGTAACCGACTTCTTCAGCATCTCGTGCAATCCCTCCGGCCTGATCGGCACATCGTCGTCGATCTTCAGCCCGCGGATGACGCGCGCGATAAGCGCGTACGTGCCGAGGATGATCAGCACCTCGACCAGCTCGGCGACGGACAGGTGCTGCAGCGCGTCGTCGATCGTCTGCGGCTCATTCGTGTACGTGGCCAGCTGCTCGTCGACGACGCGCAGGATGACGCGGTCGCGCGCCGTCCATGGCCCGTCGCCGGCGACGACGGAGGCCGGGCTGCACGAAGAGATGGCGGTGATCTTTGCTGGGTCCATTTCGTAGACTTCGGCGACGGGGAGGTTGACGTCGTACTCGTACTTGGCGCCCAGCGTGCTGGCGGTGCGGAGGACGATGAGTTGCTGCAGGCTCGCTATTAGAAGTATGGCCGACGGGGATGATGAAAAAATTCCGAGGGGACTACTACTTACCCAGTCCAGCAAAGGGACCGTGCGAACTTTGCCGTTGAAACATCCGCCGATGACGCCCATCAGGTGCGGAAACAGGCCCTCAGAGTGGCCCAGCAGCAGGAAGATGTTCCGGCGGAAGGGGAGAACGTTGATCTTCTCCGCAACTGCTGGAGGCGCAGTTTTCGGGTCCACATATGGGACGAGGCAGGTTTTGCGGAAGGGATCAACACCGTTGGCTGAACCGTTGGCTACACCGTTCGTGTGGTTGGACATTGTGGAAAGAAAATGATTGAGTAGAATTCTTGGGGCTGTGGAGAGGAATGTGGAAGTCTGAGGCTGTTTATGGAGCGCACCTCGCGGGAGTTTTTAATCGTGATAAACAGCGTGAGGCGCATATCCAGATACGACTCTGTCTCTGGTCATGGTTGTGGGCTGCATGGCCAAGCCTGGTCAGATGTAACACGGAGGAAAATAGAAGAAGAGGCGTTTTAGCGAGGGTTGCAATTCTCCGCACAGCGACCCTGTTATGGTAATCGGTTCAGCAGCACATGCGCTGGCTGGTTCGTATGGTACCAGGGTTCTTAGCGCCATCCCTTCGATGGGCGAGATGTGGTGCGGCTGATTCTTTCCCCGGAGATGGTATGGTGCCACTATACTAGTACTACCAAAGTGGAAACATCCGTCCATAGTGTCAGCCTCATGGCTTTTCTCGAGACCTTACACAGAACAAACACAACATCTCATTGCAACACCTCGTGCACCGCCTCAAACGGTGACCTTCGCGACGCCATGCTGGAATCTGGCTACCAGCACTATTACTTGGCAAATGTTACCATCCATCCACCATTTCAGTGGCGTAGCTCAGGGCTGGGCATGTAAGAATAGAATCGCTGACGCTGGCTGACTGTTCACTGCCATTCATATACACTGAAGACTCACATCAACTGCTCTCCTCCAACATCTTTCCTCTAAGCACATTCTACCATGGCATTCTCTTCAGTCATCCTCTCCGCTTTTACCAACGTGTACATCTGTCTGCCACTTCTCGTGGTGGCCTACGTGGCGTACACAAGATACTTCACGGGACTCTCGCACATCCCAGGTCCAGGCATTGCCAGTATCAGTAATTTCTGGAAGATCAATGCGGCATGGCACCAAGACATGCCAAAGCGGAACATCGCCCTTCATCGGGAACACGGCCCTCTGGTCAGGATCGGGCCGAACATGATCTCGGTGGATGACCCTGCCGCTCTTCCCATCATCTACGGCTTCAAGCCCATCTTCACGAAGGTGAATAATCTCTTCAGACAGACAAGTATCAGCGGCTGATCAACATCCCAGACGGCTTTCTATCCCATCGTCGAGGCACTGTACAAAGGCAAGCTGGTAGCGAACCTCTTCACCACGCGCTCGGAGAAGTACCACGCGCACCTGAAACGGTCCTCCGTCAACGCGTACTCGATGACGGCACTGGGCGACCTCGAGCCGCAAGTGCAGCCCGTCATCGACCTCTTCCTGCAAAAGATTCACGACGTCGGCGCAGGCGGCACCAAGCCCTTCGACATCGGCACGTGGGCGCAGTACTTCGCCTTCGACGCGCTCGGCCAGATCAACTTCTCCGAAGACCTCGGCTTCCTGCGCACCGGCACCGACGTCGGCAACAGCATCGGCACCATCGACGGGCTGCTCGCGTACCTCTCCATCATCGGCCAAGCGCCGTGGCTGCACAAGCTGCTGCTCGGCAACCCGCTCGTGCACCGCCTGCTCCCGCTCGAAAGCAGCAACCAGGTGCAGAACTTCGCCGTGGAGATGATCACCAAGCGCATGGCGAGCATCGAGCGCGACGACAAGCCGCCCCAGCGCGACATGCTGGCCCGCCTCCTCGAAGTCTCGTCCCAGGACGACGCCAAGCTCAGCCTGACCGAGATCATCGGCCTGACGACGACCAACCTCATCGCCGGCTCCGACAGCACCGCCATCGGCCTCCGCGCTATCCTGTACTTCCTGTGCCGCACCCCCGCCGCCTACGCCAAGCTGCAGCGGGAGATCGACGAGGCTTTCGCGGCTGGCGAGCTCGAGGCCCCGACGCCGCGGTACGCTGATGCCGCGAAGCTGCCGTACTTGCAGGCCGTCGTGACCGAGGCCCTGCGCGCCCACGCGGCGACGGGGTTCGTGCTGGAGCGCGAGGTGCCGGCGGGCGGTGCTGAGATTGCGGGCCAGGCTATTCCGGGAGGGACGATTGTGGGCATCAATTCGTGGGTCATGCATGCGAATAAGGAGGTGTATGGCGAGGATGCGGAGGCGTTCCGGCCTGAGCGCTGGTTTGAAGATGAGCAGCGTGTGCGTGAGATGAAGCGCTGCAACATGTCGGTGAGTAACAACATCATTGGTCCTGAGAAAAGTGGAGTGTCGTGGCTAATTCTTGTGCAAAGTTCGGCGCCGGGCCCCGTGTGTGCATCGGCCGGAATATCTCCATGATGGAGATTATCAAGTTCATCCCGGCCCTGATGCGTCGCTTTGACTTCAAGTTGGCGAATCCGGAGCAGGAGTGGGAAGTCTTGGGCCACTGGTTCACGAAGCAGACGAACCTTGATATGGTTTTCACTCCGCGTGTCTGATGAATTTCGTTTCATTTTTTTTTTTGATCATTTCTGCATTGTACTCTTTGGCCATAGAACGTTTTGCTTTTAGCTTGAAATTTGTCCATAGAATATTCATAGAAATTATATTCCGGCTTTCTATCCTAGAATCTGCAACAATCCTCATAAGTAATCTTCGATTCCAATCGCCTTCAGTACCGTAGTTTGCACATGAATGAGCAGTTAATAATTTACCATCTTTTTCTGGCAATTATAGGTCCTATTTGCGAGTTGACTTCAAAGGCGCAGTGGCTTTCTTCTAGAATTTCGCCGGTGTTGTGAATTGACAAAGGGGAATTTCTTGGTGGTGTAGCAATCGTCAGCTGCCGAGACATCTAGCCTGCTGCCAACCGTCTAGCTAAGGCCGAGATGTATCATTCGGCTGTAACCGAGTGCTACATAAAGACAGACTATAGTTATGCACGAAGTAGCGGAAGATTCCGGTGGTTGCTACCAGCCAAGACTAGCGATCCTGACCAGCCACTGGAAACCTACTTCGACGTTGCAGCAGCCACGTTTACCAGAGAGATGGATCGGAAGGAACACTAGGCTGCGGCAACGTTGCGGTATTGCTGAGGTCAGAATCTACGCCACAGCTTGGCTGAAGCCACCCGCAGCCTACTTGGCCACAAAGCCCTTGCCAGATCTGGAAACGCATCCGCCTTGAACATGAACATGTACAACTGGTAGGAGCGTGCTCTAAACATTCAAAAAGGGCCTTCAATCCCTCCAAGAAGCAGCACAGGACACCGGATTCCACCCTCATTTCCACCATGTCCACTGAACAATCCTTTTGCCAGAAGTTTGTCGACACCGAAAATGTCCAAGATGTTTCTGAGAAACAAAACCCAGGCGTTACTCGTACCATTCGTGGCTTCCAAGTTTGTCCCACCCCATTGATTCTCTCTCCCCGGCTGACACCATCCCGCAGTGGTTCCTCGTCGTGGTGGCGATCCTGTCCAGCATGTTCATCTACTCGCTGGACGGCACCATCACGGCAGATCTCGTCCCCTCCATCGTCAACGAATTCAACAGCGTCGAACTGCTTCCATGGCTCTCAGTCGGCTTCATGGTCGGCAGCATCGTGACGGTGCTACCGCTGGGCAAGCTGTACGCCAAGTACAACGCCAAATGGCTGTACATCATCTCGGTCTTCATCTTCCTCGCCGCCTCCGCCCTCTGCGGCGCAGCACCAAACATGTCCGCCATGATCGTCGGCCGCGTCTTCCTCGGCGCGGCGGGCAACGGCATCTACTGCGGGATCCTGACGCTGATCTCCGTCTACACCGAGGACGCCGAACGTCCCGCGTACCTCAGCCTGGTCGGGCTGATCTGGGGCGTGGGCACGGTGCTCGGCCCCGTGGTGGGCGGCGGCTTCGACAAGGTGTCGTGGCGGTGGGCCTTCTACATCAACCTGATCATCGGCGGCGTGTGCGCGCCCGTCTATCTCTTCCTGCTGCCGCCGTTCGACCCGCAGCCGCAGGCGAGGAGCCTGCTCGCGCGCGCCGCCAAGTTCGACTTCCTCGGCGCGCTGTTCTCCATGGCCGCCATCCTGTGCCTGATCATCGCCATCAACTTCGGCGGCGCGCTGTACGCGTGGGACAGCTGGAACATCATCACCCTGTTTGTCGTCTCGGTCGTGCTGTTCGTCGTCTTCGGCGTGCAGCAGAAGTACGCGTTCCTGACCACCAAGGCTGAGCGCATGTTCCCCGCCCACCTGCTGCGCAACCTCGAGGCCAACTTGCTGTTCGTCTGCGCTGCCACCTGCAATGCTGCTGGCTTTATCCCCGTCTACTACCTCCCCATCTACTTCCAGTTTTCGAGGGGCGATGACGCGCTGAGCGCTGCGGTGCGCATGTTGCCGCTTATTGTGCTGTTGAGCGCTGCTATCATCGCCAACGGGTACCTGATGGGGAAATGGGGGTACTACCAGCCTTGGTATGTTGTTGGAGCTGCCTTGGCGTTGGTCGGTAATGTATTGTTATGTGAGTCGAGATCCCCCAGTATCCTCTGGTTTGGTTTGGTTTTCTGATTCTTCTCCCAGCTCTGGTGGATATTAACACCGATATTGCACAAATATATGGCTACGAAATCCTCGTTGCGGTTGGAAGCGGATCTTTCATCCAGGTAAGAGAATTCTCAGTGAGTGCTGTCAACTGTGCTGACGAATACTTTTTCTCAGGCTGGATACGCCACCATCCATACCGTTGTTTCCCAAGAAGATACGGCCAACGGAATAGCATACATGATGCTCGGTAAGCCGGATTGAAACTCGTCTGACACCAACTTGTTCTGACTGCCTACCACAGCCCAGTTCATCGGAATCGTTTTCGGCCTAGGAGTTTCCGGAGCTGTCTTCATCAACAGTGCTACGCAAGCCTTACAAGTACTGTTGCCGAACGTACCTGTGCAGCAAATCAGGTCTATTATCAGCGGTAAGCTCCTTTTACACGTAATATCGAGGCCTCGCATCGCTAACGCGTTTCCCAAGGTACTTCCTCCAACGCAATGAAGGCGGTCCCTGTCGAGCAGCGTGGCTTGGTGCTTGCTACTGTCGTGGATGCTCTGCGCAAGGTGTAAGTGTCTACCCTCTCGACCGGAATGCGAAAAGAAGTGCCACATACTGACGGACTCAGCTTCATCCCCGCATATGCAGCTGCAGCAGTTGCACTTATCGTGTCTGTCTTTCTTAAGGTGAGAGCCCGCAAATCCTTGATGATAGCAGGACGACACTAAAAGTTTTGGTACAGAGGAGCAGAGCATTCCATACCCAGCCTGGGAATTAAGGAGTTTCGACCACGAGCAAGGACTGATGTTCGACCCACCTTGATTATGTTTTGTATATAGAGGGATCACGCAAGAAACGTTTTCTGTACATCATGAAGTTAGAGATTTATAGATTAGGTAGAGGCGCCCGGAGTCATTCATCGACATAGATTCTGTATAAAAATGGGCATAATATGCGCAGAATTACCATGAATTCGATCGTTATGTGAAATAGCAGCTGCTTCAGCGTTTTAGAGTAATAGGTTTTCACAAGGCACCGCTGGAGTACTTGAACGAGACGATCTTCTCGTGACAGTAGGCACCGTCTTTTCGCTATTCCAGAAAGCCATAAGAGCCCTCATCCCTAATTTCCATTGTTGAAATCCCGTGAGTAGGTGCGGGGACGAGGATGACGTAGCAAAATGCGCAGTTGCTGGGCGGCGCAAAGCATACATAAATAATACTAGAATCTAGACCTTCTATAACTCTGAGAGCATAACGCGATGTGCGAGAAAGAGACAATAATTTCCGCAAACAAGGCTGCGAAGCCAAAATGAGTTCATGTGAGTGAAGGAAGGAGTTGATCAGTTGGACTAAGAATTTGGTGGGATGAATACCTCGACGAGGCTGAAAAATGCAATTCTCGGCGATCGCAATCCTACAAAGGACCACGACACATGCTTCCGCAACAGGCTACTACCCCTTTCATTCTGGATTAAAGTCTCAGTAGCGCCGTCAATTAAGCGCAGTTGCCCAGCCGTCGCATAAAAATGGTGGTTTCCCTCCAGGACATTCGTTGAGCTAAGCTGAAAGTAGTATAGCCCCCACTCATGATGTATTCTCGAAGCTAACCAAAGGGATAGGCGCTTTAAATATTTCCAGATCACGTATCCCATCCTCACTGAGCATTGAAGCGACAGTCGAGAGTGATGAAAGCACGTAGTCTCCTTCCCGTGTTGCTCGCCTTCGGCGGCATTCAAGCCAGCCCGACCGGCCGATACGGCGGATATGACCGGCTTGCCGGATCCTCCTTCGGCGTGCCTGGAGATCAGACGTTCGACTACGTCATTGTCGGTGGAGGCACAGCCGGTCAGAAGCTCTTGGACCCCCTCAGTCCACCGGGAAAAAAAAACGCTGACTTGATGCCGGCACAGGACTCACCCTCGCCAACCGGCTGTCGGAGAACCCGGCGTGGACGGTAGCAGTCATCGAGGCAGGCGGCTACTACGAGATCGAGAACGGCAATGTATCACAGATCCCGCTGTTCGCGTCGGTGGGCTCGGACAAGACGACGGCCAATTACAACCCGGCCATCGACTGGGGGTTCGTGACGACGCCGCAGCCGGTGAGTTACCGACCTTACGACACAAGAACGATTGTTCCTGAACACTTTCACAGGGCGTGAAGGGCGCAAAGGTGCACTACGCGCGGGGCAAATGCCTCGGCGGGTCGTCTGCACGCAACTACATGGCGTATCAGCGCGGCACGATCCAGTCGTACGACTGGTGGGCGGACGAGGTCGGCGACGACTCGTACCGGTGGAAGTCGTTCCTGCCGTACCTGCAGAAGAGCGTATCGTTCATAGCACCCGACGCGCGCAAGCGGGCGAAAAACGCGACGGCGCAGTACGACCCACGCAGCTTCGGCGCCAATACGGGCGAGGTGACGCTGACCTTCTCCAACTACGCGCAGGCCATCTCGTCGTGGGTGCAGCGCGGCATGGCCGAGATCGGCATCAAGCCCATCGACGGCTTCACGAGCGGCCGGCTGTTCGGCTCGTCGTACGTGCTCGAGATGATCCAGAAGGACCAGGTGCGCGCGTCGTCCGAGACGGCCTTCCTGTCGCCCGCCGCGTACCGGCGTCCCAACCTGTTCATCTTCACCCACTCGCTGGCCAAGAAGGTCATCTTCGACGACCGGAAGACGGCGACGGGTGTGGCCGTGGACACGGCTGGGAAGAAGTACACGCTCACCGCCCGCAGGGAAGTCATACTGTCGGCCGGAGTGTTCCAGAGCCCGCAGCTGCTCATGGTGTCGGGCGTCGGGCCGAAGCCGACCATGGACAAGTTCGGCATCCGAACCGTTGCTGACCGGCCCGGTGTGGGGGAGAACATGTGGGTCAGTTGTGCCTCTCACCGTTTGGCGCGGCGCTGGCTGATGCTTGCAGGACCAAATTTACTTCGGCCCGAGCTGGCGCGTCGATGTGGTGACGGGCTCGTCGATGAGGAATCCATTGACTCGGGCTCGTGCCTCTGAAGACTTCAACAGGTGGCAAGCCGGCATCATGACCAACACGGGGGGCGACTTCTTTGGTATGCTGCAGTCTCCATCAATCCCAAAGCATCGTTTCTAACACGGAACACACACACAGCATTCGAAAAGATTCCGCCCGCCATCCGAGCGACCTTCCCGAAGAACGTCAAAGACTCCCTCGCCAAATTCCCCGCAGACTGGCCCGAGATCGAATACCTCACCGTCTCCGCCTTCCTGGGCGACAACGAAAACTACGTGACCGAGACGCCGCAGGACAACTACAACTACGCCGCCGTCGTCGGCGCCCTCATGGCCCCCGTCTCCCGCGGCACCGTGTCCATCTCGTCCGCCGACGCCGCAGACCCGCCCGTCATCGACCCCCGCTGGCTGAGCGACCCCGCCGACCAAGCCGTCGCCGTCGCCGCGTACAGGCGTGTGCAGGAGCTGTTCAACAGCAGGGCCATGTATCCCGTGCTGATCGGGCCCCAGTACTACCCCAACACGAACGGCCGCGCGCAAAGTGATGCGGAGGTGCTCGAGGAGGTCAAGCAGATTTTCAATACCATATGGCACGGTGCGTGCACGTGTAA
This sequence comes from Lasiodiplodia hormozganensis, assembly GCA_030512325.1. Lineage (NCBI taxonomy): Eukaryota > Fungi > Ascomycota > Dothideomycetes > Botryosphaeriales > Botryosphaeriaceae > Lasiodiplodia > Lasiodiplodia hormozganensis. Next base: position 141,915 of record JAUJDW010000041.1, read on the forward strand.
GATGGGGAAGAAGGATGATCGTATGGCGGTTGTGGATAATCGCGCCCGCGTTATTGGTGTCAATAGGCTCAGGGTTGTGGATGCGAGCTCGTTTGCCATTTTGCCTCCGGGGCATCCAGTGAGCACCATCTGTAAGTTCGCTTATCCAGACCTTTTTGTGACTGGGGATGCTGACCACCTTCCAGATGCGCTAGCGGAGAAGATTGCGGATGATATTAAATACGCGCGTAATTAATTAGATCGAAGTAATTTAGTATCGTCTCACGATATTATACATTCAGTAAAATCCGACAGAGCCGTACATCACTTTGGAATTTATCCTTCATTTCCATCATCTCCTCAACATCCCAGTTCGCGAAGACGAACCTCCCGCGTAAAAATGCAGCCGCTGGACTTGCAAGCCACACCGCGAAGCCGCCAGACAAGCTCGCATCATCCCATTCGTATCCGTGATCTTCAGCGAATCCCGCCTGTGCCATGCCCTCAGTGAAAACGATCCCAGGATTGAAGCTGTGAACGCGCACTGCCGGATTCTCCAGTTGAACTTGCTGCATCATGTGCGTGAACGCCGCCTTACTCGCGCCATAAATGGCATTGAGAGGAATCGTCAGGTACGCCGACGCAGTCGAGACGTCGATGATGACCTTGTCCGAGTTCTCCACCGGAGCGTCGTCATCTCCACCGCGATTTCCGGGGATGATGGTACGGCTGCGCTTCACGCGAGAGGTGTCAGCGGCGCGCCCGAGGAATCCGCGTACGAGGTTCATGTTCCCGAGCACGTTGGTGTCGAAGCTTTGACGCATCTCCTCGGGCGAGTAGGCGCACGCGGCCAAGCCTTGCTCGGTGTATGCGGCGTTCAGCACGAGGACGTCGACGTCTTCATCCGTGCTGCGCAGTTCTGCAAAGATATTCTCGATTGCCTCTCTGTTCTTGAGGTCGACTCCGTACGTCTTGAACTTGGTTCGCGGGAAGTCTGCGCGCAGCTGTTTGGATGTCTCGTCGAGAATGGCAACACGACGGCCGAGGTAGATGATTGTGGATGCGCCGGCGGCGGCGAATGCTCGGACTATGGCAAGGCCGATTCCACTGGCACCGCCGGTGACGAGAACGGTTTTACCGGCGGCGGAGTTGGCTGGATTAGTGGGATCGATAGCGGGGTACTTCATGCTCACTGTTAGTTTATTGCATCTGTGGACTACAACTACTCACCTGAGCTTTGTGCAATTTCTTAGTCAAGTGCATCAGACCGAGAGTGTCAGACATGATGGGTATGGTGATGCGAACTTGTGCGTGACGTTAGGTTGAAAATGACTGAGCAGTAATTGAAGAAGGAAGTATTAGGAAAATTAGACATTTTATAAAGAAAACACCTTTTGGTTTATGGTGTGTTACTGTTTCCTTCATGTTGGTGGGCATGCGGCAGTACATAGTTTCGGAGGTCGGATTCTCGGCCCTCCATGGTTTCCGAGGCCGGATTCTTAGTAGAATCTTCCGACCCGACGATGAAGATCTTTCTCCTTTTTTGTGCACTACTACGAAGTTCGAATATAGTTGAACATTGTTTTCTACCACGTGGATAACAAATCATGCAGGTCTAGAGTGCAGTTTGGTAACGGATCGCAAACGCCCGAGGGTCTCAAACGACGACGGGACGCGCCGACTCGAATGAGTAAGGACGAAGGTCGGCCGAATAACTCGGAAACCGAGAAGCAGGCCTCAGTGCATCATTGCTCAAATATAGTCACCCGCAGCGGATACTTAAGTAGGTCGAATGCTGAGGCTCTTTTTCCACAATCATCAGTATCTTGTTGACCATTCACCATTAACATCTTCCCTCAATTCAAATTCACATACAAAATGATCACTTACGCCATCCTTGGTGCCACCGGCTCAACGGGCTCAGAGCTTTTCAAACTCCTCCATAAACGCAGCGACGTCCACTTGAATATCTACGCTCGTTCCCAAAGCCGACTCGACAGCATTTGCCCCGAATCACGCAATTCTTCCCACGTCACCCGTTACATTGGAGACATGAACGACACGCATCTCTTGGTAGAGTGCTTGAGGGGAACATCGGCGGTATTCGCAACGGTCGCGCAGAATAACACTGAGCCGAACTGCTCTCTCGCAGTCCGGTCTGCACAGCAGATCGTCAAAGCACTCGAAGTCCTCCGTGACGAGTCGAAAGGCAACGGTCAGCCTTGGAAGTGCCCCGTCGTTGTGTACATCTCGTCGAGCACCATCAACGACAAACTCAACAGATTGTTCCCTCCCCTCGTCTACAAGCTTCTCCATACAGCTCTCTACGACCTCTATGAAGATATTTCGAATGCGCAGAAGTATCTTCGAATGTTCCCCTGGATCCCTGTCATATTTCCGCAGCCCGGCGCCATAGTCCAGGACCCGAAAAGCTACGGCGTGCGGTTGAGCGAGATGGAGGTGAGCATGAGAATCGGGTATACGGACGTAGCGGAAGGAATGATACTCCTTTTCGAGGGAAAAGAGTGTTCCGGTGATACTGAGGGTAATCCAGAGAAATGGATTGGCAAGGAGGTCGGGTTGGTTAGCCTCGGTGGGGAACAAGTGGTGTGGACCGGATTTCCTTCGAATTTCTTTAAAAACATCCTACCAGGATTTTTGTGCACGTTTTTGCCCAGCGTTTGGAGGCTGGGGAGAAAGGCTGGACTATGGTAGATGCTAAAGCGCTGGCTTATTGTGCGAGAAGTACCCTCGTCATGGAATTCACTTTCTCAATTTGTTGTAGGCTGGCGGAGAATATTGTGGGCTGTATCAAATATACGCGTTATTAATTGTGGCGCGACGGAGCGCTAACAAGAATCTATTTCGATATTAAAAGGGCAAAAATTTCCATAGCTGGTGAGTGATATTATTTCATCCACATCAAGCAGTTGATATGCTGGGTTGCATTTTGAGGCAGCCGAACACCTGGATCTACCAGCTAGACGCCGCTGGTCACACCCTTGCATCGTTTTATGGAAAGATCCGTGGTCTGGATCAAGTGCAGCGATGTTCAAATCTGGTTGGGCCGGTCCCTGGTTTAACCCGAGGAGCTGACCCAGGTTGTATCACATGCCGTTCTCATCCCTGTATCCCGGTACTACTGCCTCAAAAACGGAAAGCTATGCGCTGGTCACAGGCCATACCTCTCAGCTTGACTCCACGATCACCACATCGTCGATGGTCACCTCCAGTTCCAGTAATCACTTTGTCTAAGGCATTGGGTAAATGGAACTACTATCAAAGCCTTTCTACATACCTACCATCATTGCTTCACTGCATAGACAAATATTGCGCGGTTGTACCTGCAAAAAACTGCAAAGCCAATAATTCTGCACTCTCACGAGCCTGGAAGAGTAGAGAGTAGCTTGGCAAGGCCTATTTCCCGACCGTACTAGGGCCCAAACCCATGGAATATTTCAGTCCTGCTCGGAGAACCCAGTCTCCCCTGTAAAACTGTTTCACGAAATCCGAAACTTGAAGGAGCCAAGCATTAGCTCTAATAGTCCCATCAGCACATATTTTTAAGAGCGAAGAGAAATTCATCCGTATCAAATATTTGCTCACAGACTTTGATCGTTGCCATAGAAGTAATGTGCAAGTTCTTGATATCTTAATTTACAGATTTAGTTAAGGAAAAGTACGCTGCCAGGCGTCTATGATACTAGGAAACAGAGAAAAGAAAAACAACAAATTGAGGAATAGGAAATATCAAACGAAGGCGACGAATATCCTGGAATCCGCCCGAATATCCGTCAGTAGTGTAACAAACCCTTGGAACAATTTTTACAAAGTTACGCCTTGAAAAAAAGAAGACAAAAACGAAAAAGATGTATCTACAACTCCTCCAGCACTCTCCTCCCATCCTCACCCGCCTCCTTAAACTCCGTCACAATACCCGCAATATCCTCCGCAATCTTGCCCGCCGCCTCAGCAGTGTAGATGGCATCGTCGTACATAACAGTCAACCTATGCCCATCACCCACCGCCTTCGCCACCTCGACCACTAGTCCGTACGGCTGATACATCCTCACCTTACTCTTCGCCATAACAAGCCACCTCGTCCCCTCCTCCTGCACCGCCGGCTCAAACGGCTGGAACAAGAACAACGTCCTGTTGCCGACCTCCTTCCTCTCCAGCCCGACCGCCCCGTAAATCTCGTCCAGCCCGACATCCCCATGCTCCGTCAGCGCCCAGAACCGGTCCTGCGTGTCCTGCAGGTACGACCTGAGGTCCGCCGCCTTGTCGACCTGCAGCCGCATGGGCAGGAAGTTCGCGCACGTGCCGTTGATGGTCTGCGGATTCTCCAGCGCGACGTTGCGCCCGCTGAGCAGGTAGTCGAAGGAGATGTCGACGTTGGCGGTCGTGCGGGCCAGCCACAGCTGGAACGCGGCCTGGAAGATGATGGCGGGGGTGACGCCGCAGGCGACGGCGAGGGCGTCGAGCTGGGTCGGGATCGGGAGGCGGGTGGCGGCGGTGATGCGGGGGACGTGGGTGGGGGAGGGGAGGAGCGGGTAGGTGTGGGCCTTGCCGGCCATGGTTTGCTTCCAGTAGGCGAGGGAGGCCTGCTTGTCGGATTGGTAGATGTGGAAGGCGAAGTCCTTGAATTGCTCGTAGGGGGGGAGAGGCGTGTTGGAGAGGATGGCGGCGAAGTGGTCGTCGAAGATGCGGAGGAGGGTGCCGTCGTAGACGGCGTGGTTGAGCTTGATGGCGAGGTCGAAGGTTTGGTCCGGGTAGCGCAGGATGGCGTATTTGATCATGGGCTTGCCGAAGGTGAAGCGCGTGGCCCAGAAGTCTTCGATGATGGCGGTTGCGGAGGCTTCGTCGGCGACGTCGGCGATGGTGACGTCGAGTTGGGACGACTTGAGGACGACGCCGACCCATTCGGAGCCGGAGACTTGCAGCCACGAGGTGCGGAGGATGTCGTTCACCTCGGTGAGCTTGGTGGTGGCGTCGACCCAGGTCTGAGGGCTCATGGATGCGGGCATGCGGCGGACAGCCATCAAAGCCCACATCTGCTCCTCGCGGTGTCCTTGGGCAACAAACTCGGCTTGTCCCGGAGGGCAAGGGTAGACTGGATGGTGTCAGTTCTGTGTGTTCTGATGTTTATTGGCGTGCTTACCGTATTCCACATCCTGCTCGTAGTTCAATCCAGCGGACACAACGGCTGTCTTGGCCTCCTCGGGAACAACGAATTCCCTCTTCGGCTTGGAATCATCGACAGTATCGACCTGCATCTTCGAAGCCATGGCAGCCAGGTCAGGGAATCGCAGGATGTTAGTGACCGACAGGATGTACCCGGCCTTGCGGGCCATGCTGGAGAGACTGATGGCAGAAATCGAGTCTCCACCAAGAGACAGGAAGCTGGCTTCCCTTCCAATTTCCGAGGTGGGAAGCTTGAAGATGTCGGACCAGATGGACTCGAGGATTGCCTCCTGCTCAGTCTCGACCTTGACGACCTTGTGCTTCTCACCAGGACCCGAAAGCGCGTACTCGCTGATGGCGAGCTGATCCATCTCCTCTACGATGCGCTTGAGGGCCTTGCGGTCAACCTTCCGGGAAGGCAGCTTGGGGAACTCTCCCATGGGAATGACGATCTTGGGGATCATGTAAGGAGTCAGACCGGTGAGGTTCTCCCTGAAGCTGGCGAAGTTGTCAACGTGATCGGCAGCGGGCTGGACTTCGACGACGTCGGTAGAGTCGAAGATGCAGAAGGCAACCAGCTGCGGCTTGTCGTTGACGTTGGCGAGAATGACAACGCCGTTCTGGACCACACCGGTCTTCAAAACAGCAGCTTCGACCTCGCCGAGCTCGATACGGTGGCCGTGGATCTTGACCTGGTTGTCCTTGCGGCCGAGACACTCGATCTCGCCGCCTGGCAGCCAGCGGGCAAGATCACCGGTGCGGTAAAGTTTGTCCACTGCGCACGTCAGCATCTCCAGCGGTGCATGCGCTCGTTTAGACTTACCATTCAGCTTCTCATTCTTGACAAAGCTGGCCTGCGTGAGGTCGCTCCTGTTAACATAGCCGTCGCTCACCTGGGGACCGGCAATGCACAGCTCGCCCACGGCACCATACGGAACAAGGCCGCTTCCATCAGGCTCGACGATGAACGCCATGACCGTCGGGAAGGGGGAGCCAATGTTACCGATGCGGCCGCCAAGCTGCACATCCTTCGTCGTCACGACCATACTAAAAGCCCAAGTCAGCGTCTCTGCAGTTCCCAAATTCAACATGCTGCACACATACCTCGTCTCCGTCGGCCCATAAACATTCAGAATCTTCCTCCCGGCCCCCTTCCACGACTCGACCACATCCAGCGTCAGCGGCTCACCGCCGACGATCAGCGTCTCAAACGTCGGCACCTCCTCCGGCTTCAGCAGCTTGGCGACCGTCGGCGTCAGGATGGCCTGCTTGACGGCCATCTTGTTGATCATGCCGGCGAGGTCGGACAGCAGGCTCTCGGTCGGCGCCATGCACAGCGTGCCGCGCGTCGACAGCGTGTTGAAGAAGTCCTGCACCGACGCGTCGAAGACGTAGTTGGCGAACTGCAGCGTGCGCCACTCGCCCTCACCACGGCTCTCCGCCACCTCCATGCTGGTCACCGCGGCAGCCGCGGCGCGGTGCGGCAGCTGCACGCCCTTTGGCAGACCGGTGCTGCCGGAGGTGTAGATGATGTAGGCGAGGGAGTCCGCCGGGATGGTTATGGCCGGGGCGGTGGTCGGGAGGGCCGCGAGCTCGGGGCGGATGTCGTCGATGAAGACGGCGGGCAGGCTGTGGTGCGCGTTGAAGGAGTCGTGCGCGCGGTGCATGACGAGCGTCTTGGCGCCGACGTCGGCGGTGATGAAGAGGTTGCGCTCGACGGGGTTGTCCGGGCTCATGGGCACGTAGGCGGCGCCGGCCTTCATGACGCCGAGCAGCGCGACCATCGTGTCGATCGACTTGTCGAGGATGAGCGGGATGCGGTCGCCGACCTTGGTGCCGTGCGCGATCAGGTAGTGCGCGAGCTGGTTGGCCCAGCCGTTGAGTTCGGCGTAGGTGACGCGCTCGGTGCCCTGCCAGTCGATGGCGATGGCCGAGGGGCTCTCGGCGGCGTGCTGCTCGAAGCGGGCGTGGAGGAGGGACGGCTCCGGGTGGTGGAGGGTGGCGCGGTTGGAGAGATCGTTGCTGAGGAAGCTGGATTCGGAGCTGCTGAGGATGCTGATCTCGGCGATGGTCTGGGTGGGGTTGTTGACGATGGAGTAGACCGTCTCGATGAAGGCGTCCATGATAAACTGCAGGCGACGCTCCTCCATAAGTCCAGCAATGCGGAAGGCCGTCTCTGTGGGCGCCTCTTCGACCTCCATTGTCGTCCAGTAGAGACCCCAGTGAGGCCGAGGCCCGTAACGCTTGAAAACACTGCCCGTTGTGCCATCGTCTTCCGTCTTGACAAGGATGTTCAAGAAGGTATCGACCGCGTCCGTTCTCATGTTGGCAGCCTTCATGCCGTTACGCATTCCGAACTGGGCGTGGCGAGCAAGTTCCAAAAGGCCGCTGCTGGTCTTCTTGGCCAGCTCTGAGACAGGCTGTTCGGGGTCCAGAGTAATCCTCTGCGGCACAATGGTCAAGGTTGGTCCGTCCATCGTTTGGATGCCGCCAACAGGCACATCCCTACCAGACAGCGATGTCATAAAAGTCACATCGTGGCTGTTCAGGTGCTTGTTCAACACGATGGCCCAGGCAGCGTACATTACCGCACCAGCCGTGAGGCCCAACGGGTGTGCGAGATCCTGGATGGTACCGGGGAGTGTCTTGCTCAGTTTCGTGATGTTGGCAACCGGAGCGGTATTCAGCAGCGTTGGCTCAGCCCTCTTCAGGTAATCCCTCCACCAGCGGCGGTGAATACTGGCATCCTGGGCTGTCAGATAGCGGACGAAGCGACTGAAAGCAGGTCTAGGAGCCGGAGTCTTGCCAAGATAAGTTGCAGCCACATCTTGGTACAGGAATGTGTACGACCAGAAATCGAACAGAGAGTGGTGCATGGTAACGACCAGGATCGACTTGGAAAGAACACCGACTCTGAACAGCGGACCCTCCATCTTGAACCTGTTGGCCTTGTCGTGCTTCAGGTACTGGTCAAGGCTGAGGGAGCTCTCCGCCCATGGAAGCGACATGTCGGTGCGAACCTTCTGGATGATGCTTCGTCCGTTAGGCTCGAATGAGGTGCGCAGAATGTCACTCTTTTCGAACACAGACTGGAAGCTTGCCTTCAGCTTGTCAAGGTCGAGGTTGGAGAGATCCCAGACGCGCTGGTACGAGTAGTGGTCTTCGTCCATTTGCAGAGACGGCAGCAAGTCTTGCTGCAGCGGGGTGGCCGGGTAGGCATCCAGAACGGTGGGCTGGAGCTTCAAGGACTCGCGAAGCTTGTCATCTTTGATCAGTTCGAATGGCTCCGGATCAGCATCCGCGTCCGCAGCCAGTCTGATGTACGTCGAAGCAGCCTCTTCCAGCGAAGTCTCGCTCAGCAGCGAAGCCATATCCGTCTCGAATCCGATCTTCCTAAGCTCGGCAAGCGCCCTGATGGCTTGGATCGAGCTTCCACCCAGCAGGAGGAAGGAGTGCTCCTTGCCAATAGTCTTGATATCCAAGCCGAGAACTTCAGCCCACACCTCAGCAATCTGGATCTGCGTCTTGTCGGTCAGGGCCTCGGCAACACCACCAGCCATGAGCTTCAAGAAGCCCTCGACACCCAGGCTCTCAGCCTTGGCTCGAAAACCCCTCACATCCGTCTTCCCGTTGATGTTGGTGGGGATATCGTCCAACGGCATCCAGAACGACGGCACCATGTAGGCCGGCAAGTACTGCTCCGCATGGGCCCTGACGTCCTGCACCGCGCTCTTCCACTCCACACCCCCCTCAAGCACCAACCCCGCAACCAGCACCGTGCGGCCCGCAATCTCAGCCGCCGTGGTAATCGACGCCTCGACCGCATCGTGCCTGATCAGGACGCGATCCACCTCCGCCGGCTGCACCTTCTGGCCGTTGATCTTGGCCTGGAAATCGATCCTCCCAAAGATCTCGAACTGGCCATCATGCAGCATCTTGGCCGAGTCGCCCGTGCGGTACAGCTTGCCCTTGCCGAACGGGTTGTCGATGAAGGCGCGGGCGGTGCGCTCGAACTCGTTCAGGTACCCGCTGCCCAGCTGCGGGCCCGCCAGGCACATCTCGCCGATGACGCCGCGCGGCGCGAGGTCCGTCGTGCCGGGCTTGAGGACGTACGCGCTCGTCGTGTCGGCGGGGCGGCCGATGACGCGAGGGTTGCTGGACGCGTGCAGCCGCGTGCCGAAGTTGAGCTGCGTGCATTCGGACAGGCCGTACGTGTTGCGCAGCTCGACGTGGTCCGCCCACTGCGAGACGAGGGTTTGCGGGATGCGCTCGCCGACGAGGGTGATTTGCTTGAGGTGCGGGACGTCGGAGGGGTGCAGGAGGGTGAGGGCCGAGGGCGTGATGCCGAGGGCTTCGACGCGGAGGTCGTTGAGCGTGGCGACGAGCGAGGTTTCGAGCGTCTTCTTGTTGACGATTAGGAGCGTGCCGCCGTGGACGAGGGTCGAGAGCATGGTGCGCTGTGCGGCCGAGAAGGTCGGGTTGTAGAAGAGGAGCCAGCGCGTCTTGTCGTTGAGCTTGTGGTAGGCCATGCCGTTGGTGGCCGCGCCGTGCGTCAGGACCACGCCCTTGGGCTTGCCGGCCGAGCCCGACGTGTACACGATGTAGCACTTGTCGTGGGTGCGGATGTCGAGGTTTAGGTCAGAGTCGTCGATGGGCTTGTCGGCGTCCTTGGCCGCTTCCAGGCTGTTCTCGATCTCCCGGCTGTTCTCAAACAAGATGGAGTACTTTCTCTGAGTCAGTACAATCTTGGCCTTGGAGTCTTCAACAATCTGGAGATTGCGCTCCTTGGGACCCTCGGGATCCAAGATGGTGTAAGCAGCGCCCGACTTCAGGATTGCCAGCAGGGACACGATGAGTTCAATCGAACGGTCCATGCAGACGGGAATGATGTCCCCCTTGCCCAACTGCAAGTGCCTCGCCACCTTGTTCGCAAGCTTGTTGAGCTCAGCGAACGTCAGCTTGTTGTGGTGTTCATCCTCCAGGGCAATGGTATCCGCACTCTCTGCTGCCGTCTCCTCGAACAGGCGGGGAATCGTGCTGGGGTGCTCCTCCTTCGTCGAACGGTTTCCCTTGACGATTGCAGTTCTCTCCTCGTCCGAGTCAATCTCAATGTTTCCAACAAGGGAGTGGGGAAGGTAGAATTTTTGCAAAGCGCTGCGGAGGGAAACGATGAAGTGGGAGAGAAGCAACTCGGCCTCACCAGCCACGATGCTGGGAGTGTGACAGAGGGTGAGCTTCAGCGGCCTGGTTCCGTTGATCGAGAGGGCCAGAGGGAAGCAGGTGAGCTGTCCGGCAGTAGACGGTGAGTTCAAACTGGGAGTGTAGTTGACCACAGTCTCAACGGCATTCCCGTGGATGTGACGCTGGATCTCGTGGTAGCCGATGTAGCTGTGCTGCGAAGCAATCCGGTGGTAGGAGCTGACAGCGTTGGCCAGCTCCTGGAACTTGACATCGCCGGAAATGCTGAGGCGGATTGGGTAGGTCTGGTCGAGGCAACCGATGCAAGAGTCGGCACCAAAGAAGCCCATGTCACGTCCGACACTGCCGAAGATGACTTCGTCAGAGCCGGTGTGGTGCTGAAGAACGATGGCCCAAAGCGTCTCAAACAGAACTCGGCGAGGGATGCCGTACTCCAGTTCCACAACGGAAATGTTGTACAGCATCGACTCGTTCAGCTCCGCTGAGATTGCAGAGCGCTGGGCAAACTCAAGGCTTCCGTCCACAGCTTCGACCGGGCGGACTGCGTTGCTCGTGCTGGCATTCTCAAGGGCATCCGCCCAGAACTTGTGAGAAGCCTCGACATCCTTGGTCTGGGCAATGTACCGTGCGTACGCTCTGAAGGGGGTTGATTCTGGCACAGGCACCCCGCAGTAGAGCAGGTCAAAGTTGACCTTGATGACTCCGAGCGAGGTGCTGTCAACCAACGCCCGGCGAACGTGCAGGTACACGTGGTATCCGGCTCCGGGGGCTTCTTCCACCGTGAGGTGGGCAAGGTCATCATCCGAGATGTCGCTGACTTGAGAAGACGATGTCGTGGAAGCGGACGACCTGCGCCCTTTCCACTTGATGTCGGATATGCGTCGGAGGACCCTGTGGTACACCTTTCCAGTCTTGGGGTCCGTGCGGAGAACGGTCCTGAGGCAAGAGTCTGCGCAATTGGTAAGCATGCATGCAAAACACTGGTAGTCATCCGGGCGGAAATGTTCCGATTGGCTATCGGATATTGTAAACTTACGGTGGTAGCTGATCTGTCTCCATGTGGACTCGATACGCTCAATGGTGGGAGGCGGATTTGTTGGCAGAATAATCCGAACCCTGCACCACTGAGCCTTTTCTTTGCTTACAATCTGGGTCTGCGCCGCAGTTGCAAGAATATCGTCGTCGATCTCGGTGGGGGCAGCGTGCTCATACTGGGCGGGAGACGGCCACTGGACGACCTCCACATGGTCGAAGGGATCGTCGGACAGCAGGTCCACCGCACGGTGGTAGAAGAGAGCCATTGTGCTGGAAGGGATATCAATGGAAACGAAAGAGAGAACTTGCTGATGGTAAGACCATGAGTTGCCTACACGCTTTATATTTTGCAGTCCATGACCGCGATTAATTGTCGTTGACTCGTTGTCTCTCTCGCTCTCTGCACTCTGACTCTGCCTCCGTTCCGCTCTCGTCCGCCTTGAAACCGTTGGATGGCGAATCGAGCAGCATCCTTGGCTCACGCTCTCAGCTGGCTAGCATGTTGGGAGCTACTGACTCGATGATGCTACAGTTTGCGGAAGTCCAACCATGGCCGGCTTGGCCGCATCCGTATTCCGTTGTGCGGACCGCGCGGGCCTTCACCAATCCGAGTCGTTTGTTGCGAAGTGGTGTTTCATCCGGTGGGGGAACGAAAATACCTCATTGGCCTTGGCCATTGTGTCATTCGATGAGATTGTGAGTACCTTACGAGTTACGAGGAAAAGCAAATATGCCGCGTGGTTGATCAATTGGCTCCAACCGTCAGCCGAGGCGCCTCGTGGGAACCAATTTTCGGGGAAACAGAACCGTCTCGGTGGCCTTGCGAGTCCCCCACAGTTAGTTAGTGCGTGATATAGCGGGAGTGGGATGCATCAGGTCTGGACTCTGGCCATGGACCTTCCGTCAAATGAATCCTGTATCAACACCAAGAGAGATGAATTCAAAATATCTAATTCTGCTTGGCTGTGCTCCAAGCCGGGCGGTCAGCTCAAGCAACACAGGTCTGAACATAAGCTCTGGATGGCGTTGTCCAAGCTCCGGTCCGTCCCGTTTCACAACTCTTGTTGTTCCTTGGGGTTCGCAGTTGGTCTAACCGCGCTGGTAGGCTGGACCGGGCGACACGCGCTTAGGCTAATTCTCGGACAGAAAGAGCCTCAGATCATCGGGGAAAAAATAAATACCCTCGACGCACAACCGGGGATTGATTGCCGGGTCCGACTTAGTGGCTATCAGGAACCGTTCAGACTTCCGCGCCTTGGCGACGCACGGCCGGCGAGCCGCAATGGAGACCTTCAGGCAGCCCGGCGATTTGGGTGCACGCCTGCGTCTCGCCCAGATCTCCCGTACTCCATCGAGTACTCCGCAGCTCCATTCGGCCACGATCTCAGCCTGGTCATGGCCAGATCAGCGTAGTCTTGCCTAGGCGACCCAAGCAATTTGCCGAGCCGCCACTACATTCGGCTCTCGCCGCGCTCTCCCTACCCCGCATGGTCCTTCCTCTTTGCCACGCGAACCCGAATCCGCATACCCTCCCGTTCAAGGCAGGGCCATGCGGATGCGCGGACCCCGCAAGATCTCATCCCACGCGGCCGCAATGCCTCCGTTCCACCGAGGCGGATGCTCTTCCCGATCCGGAAGTCCCCCCTGTTACACCCTGCAAGACCCTGGCCATGACGAACACGGGTGGCTTTCGACGTAATCCGGTTAGTCGGTAGGGTTTCACAACCCCGGCCATGACGAACACGATTGAGTTTCGACGTAATTCGCTTAGTCGTCAGCGGCGTCGAGGCGGCGCGGCTCCAACAGTTGGCGAATTCTCCCGTTGCCGCCCGTTTCTTAGCGCTGACGAAGCTATCATGCATGGGCTAGTGGTTGAGTCAGGCTTCACGGCTGTCATCTTTACTTCCTTCTTAGGCTCTGTTTCGCCACCCGATAATAGGAGTGTGTTTATCTCCGGACCGGCGACGTCGGCAAAACTATACAACATTGACTCAAGTTGCAGCACCTCTTCAAACTCGAATGTGACAGATGTTCGTGAATCCCTTAATAGTTCCTAGTGCATTGACGAGTAATCACTGCCGCGCAATCGGGTCTCACCTTCTCCACAGCTCAGTGATTGAATAAGCTCGGGACTATGGAGTTTTCCGCATCCGTCCTCCGGTCAAGCACCCCTGCGAGGCTGTATGGCAAAAGAATTACGTTGCCAAATTCTCAAATGCACGGGCTTTCTGTTTGAAGGAACCTTGTTGAACATCGACCGATCGCACAGGAGTTGCAATGATTGGGTTATGAAGTGAAGTCGGAACATCCCTGTACTAACCATCCATCTGTCCGTGCCTATGTGATAGTCAATGCTGGATGATCCAAGGTGGCTGATTAAGTCTAAGGAGCAAACTCTGAGGAGAATGCCGGCATGATTCCACAGAGCCGCGTTTGCCACATTCTCATTGCTACCCGATTAGATTTAGTGTAGTTTGCTTCACACAGCTAGGGTATACGGATACACAAACCACAGTCACTAATCGAAGATTCTTTGTCTGCATGCAAGACTTTTTGACGCAGCAGTTTGCTTCATTTGGCGCATGCAGCATGAACAATAATTAGGAAGCGAGAAATAATTATGAATTCAGAGTGATACATCTTCTCAATTTCGATACTACTAGTTTCTTCACTGTGTATCTTCGCTACTTCCACTCAATCTCTTTTACATACATGCAGTTACACTATGAGCCATTCTAAGCCTTGGACATGAGTGCCGGGGCCTTTGCAAAGCGAGCAACCACGCAGCAAGCGGCGGCTGCAATGACCATGACACCGCAGAAGACCTGAACTCCCAACCATCCATGATCCTTGAGAATGGCTCCGGCAACCGGGTTACCCACCAGGATACCGAAACCAGCAAACGAGAAGCTCATACCCATACGGGTACCAACGACTCCAAGGTTGGGCGACAAGCTGACGACCGTCGTCGGCGGCAGCGAGACGAAGGTGCCAGAGAAGAAACCGTACAAGACGGCAAAGACAATAACGCCTGCCGTGCTGTCGATGGCAATCCAGCAGAACGCCAGCAGCGCCGAGACGGCGCAGCACGGCACCAGGATGTTCAGCGGGCCAGTCTTGTCCGCGATGAAGTTCGGAATGATACGGCCGAAAGCAGAGGCAGCGTTGAGGATGGACAGCATGTAGAAGGCGAGGTCGGAGCTCATGATGTTGTTCTCAATCGCAAACGACTGCACGTAGAAGAAGGGGATGTACATGCCCATGAAGCCGAGGAACTCGGCGATGCTGAACATGAGGAACGGCACCTCCTTGAGCGCGGGCAGGTCGACGAGGCGGCGCTTCTGCGGGGGCAGGACGCGCACGCGCATGACGGCCACGGCGACGGCCATGGTGCCCAGCATGATGAAGGCCATGACGCGGGTCGCCCACGCGAAGCCGATCTGCGGCTGCAGCCGCGTGAAGATGATGGGGTAGATGACGCCGCCGAGACTGCTGCCGCTCGCCGCGATGCCCGTGGCGAACGACTTCTTGGTCGTGAAGTAGGTCGAGACGATGGCGACGCTGGGGATGAACAGGCAGCCGCTGCCGAGGCCGATGGTGATGCCCTGGGCGAGCATCACCTGCCAGTACTTGGTGCACAGGCTGGTCATGAACATGCCAAAGGTGACCAGGAAAGCGCCCGTCCGGAGCAGGGTCTGGAAGTAGCCCATGTCGAATAGTGGGCCAGTGCCAACGCCGATGATAAGCAGTAGGAACGCTTGGATCGAGCCAACCCAGGAGATGTTGGACTCCGTTTCATCAGACAACATGTCCGAGGCATAGTATGTCTGGAAGACACCAAACGAGTTGACAATGCCCCTGAGGCATCTTGTTAGTTAGTTGCTCTCTGCAAAGGATTGAGCTGGAGCATACCAGGTGTTGAGGAAGAGAATGAACGAGCCAAGCACCTGCAGCCAAGCCGTCACACCACCATTCGGTGGCTCGTTCGCAGGGGCAGGCTGAGCTTGAGCTTGCTCGGGCTTCTCCACAGGAGTGACCTGGCCAGAGGCCTCGAGCGAGCTCTTCTCCTCCATGTTGTTCGGGTCGTTCAGCGGGAGGGACATGCTATCACAGTGGGCAAAGAATTGAAGGGCTGTGATGCTGAAGAGTGGGAGTTGTTTGGCGCAGCTGAAATCACAATATGAAATTTGTCTTCTTAAGAGTGCGGCTGTCTCATTGCAGAATGGCGTGCGAGCGTTCCGACTGCTCGAAGGAGATGCTACAGATGATCTGCATGCGCTCTTTTTGGTGGATGCGGTCCGGATGCCAAATGGAGGAAGCGTCCGCCAGCTCGCCTCCACTTTGACTCGAGTAATGCAGAGGCGAGCGGCAGGGTAGCCTCCCCCCACCTCATGAATCAGGCTGAGGCGGATGCACTGCTGAAAACAGAAAGCGTACCGGGCCGGAGCTTATCGATGCTTAAATCCATCTAAGGCGCCACACCGAGTCGGCCCGGGCGACGGGACGCCTTGACCAAGGGACTGTCTCACGCTTGCCGCTGACCCTGGACGATCCCTCGGCGCGAACCTCGGGCTCTCTCAACACCAGTCATGGTTCCGAGTCTTGCTCGGAGAGGACTTGATTTCTAAGTGGCTGATTTCTAAGAACTTAGCATTTAAGACGAGGCTCTCGCTGCACTCACTGGACAGACAAGCAATCATCTCCATCTTTTCACCATGGCTTCCTGGAACGACCGCACCGTTACGAACGAGCACATCCTTCCCTATGTCGATTCCAAGACAGCCCCGCCCGAGGTTGCAGCCGCACTGAACACTCTGCCATTTGAGCGCAACGTGTTCAAGGTCAGAGCGTCCTTGGATCCCACTCTTATCGCATGATGCACTGACCATTTGCAGCTCCTCGCCAATGCACCCATCTTCTTCCCGACTTTCATGAAGCTCTTGAGCCTCTGCTGGCACGCCGACCGCGAGCTCCGTGCCACCGACTGGCAGATCATCGTCCTGCGCACGGCCGCCACCCTGGACGCGCCTTACGAATGGGATGTGAATGCGCCCGTTGCCAAGGTGCTTGGCTTCAGCGAACAGCAGTTCGATGCTCTGCGGAACCGCTCGCAGCCCGTTCCCGCCGAGCTGTTCACTAAGCGCCAAGTCTTGCTCACGCGCTTTGTTGACGAGATCAACAGCCCCGGCGCGACCCGCGTATCGGAGCCGCTCATGCAGGAACTGAAGTCTGTTTTTGGCGACACGGCTGTAGCCGAGATGTTTTTCACCCACTCTGTTTATGCGTTCTTGGCGAGGTATATGAACAGTGCTAAGATTGACTTCGACCCGCCGATTCCTGGGCTCGAGGACATGCTGCGCAAGTTCAATGCTGCGGCTATTGAGAAGGAAAAGACTTTCACGGATTAAGTTTGGAATTTTGGTGTAGTTTTCCGCAGTGGCTCTTGTAGAATATATCCAGTCATTTCCCATCCACTTCATCTGCTCCATCACTGCAAATTCCAATGTGGCTACTCGTGAATATTCCAAAATGTGTAGCTCTCATACCTCAGACACCCTTTTTCTAAGAACGGGCCAGTCTACTCAAAGACTCAAATCATATGTTTCTATTAGAAGGTTGCTTGTCTGGCTCCTTAATCTGTTGTTTTGTAATTTCAATCTGGAGTGGTTATCACCAACTCCAATTGCCACAAAACCCCCAAAACCAACTCCAGTGGCCAAAACCCAACTTTCACCTAAAGTGCACGCATAATTAATATGATCGTGCTAAAAACAAAATATTAATTTTTATTATGGTAGGTATCTGCAGGCATAGCTATCGTTTTACAAATGAAATAATTTTAAAATTTAATGTCGCTAAAATTCTACCGCGATTTTTTTTATAAAAAAATTGTACTTCAGTAGAGAGTTGGTTTTGCGCCGCTGAAGTCGGTTTAATAATTATTCCATGCTCTTTCTTTCTTGCGCTTCTAATTCTTTCCAAAAATTTAACTTCATTCGTGAGGTCAAACAGATCCTTCCTGACGTATGCTTACTAAGAGCCACATGGTGTAAGTATTACGGAGCAAGGTCCCTTCCACGCATAACCATGCAGCCTAAGATACTCCATAGGGCATCTGTATCTCCATGATAATATATCTCATGAAATATCTTGCACACAACTGAGGTGGAGCCCTCATTCGGATGACGTGTCACGTGCCTGGGCGGTGTTGAGAAGCCTCACTTTGAATTTCCACTTGCTTAGACGCATCATCGAAGTATTTCTCATTCAGTGTTTCATTTAATGTACATCTCCAAAAGTCTACACCTGTGCGACGAAGACTTGCTTCTTCACACCGAGCGGTTTCTCCGTCGCCAGCTGCAACGACCGCTTAACCGTCTCTGACAAATCAGCAGCACCACTCCCCTGGTCCCAAGCCACCTTCTCCACCACCGGGGTCTTCAGCCGTCCCTGCAGGAGCAACTCTCCGAACCACCCCAGCAAGCTCTCCTGCTCCGGGACGGACCGCAGCCCAAACTGCTGCGAAAGCCGGAAGTTCCTGAACTTGATCTGCTTCCAGAACAGCGTCTGCTGGGACAGGCGCAGCACGCCATCCGCGCCGCCCAGCGACCCGTAGTTGACAAACGTCCCATCGGGCGCCAGCAGCGCGGCGAGCCTTTCGCCCGACGCGCCGAAGACGGCGTCCAGCGCCAGCACGACGCGGTTCTGCTCGACGGCGGCCTGCAGCTCCGGATGCGCCGTGACGCCGGCCTGCTCGAGCTGCTCCTCGCTGACCACGACATCCGCGCCGATCTCCCTTAGCGCCTCCGCCACGGCTTCGAAGTCCCCGCGCGCCCGGATGACGCTGATGGTCCTGCATCCCCGGATCCGCGCGAACTGCGTGACCATCTGCGGTATGACGCCGCGGCCCGCATTCAGCACGACCCAGTCGCCCGGCTTGAGGGCGCGCATGTCCTCGAGCAGCAGATACGCCGGCGCGGCGCCCATCTTCAGCAGACTCGCTGCGGCCGGCTCGATGGCGGCGGGCACCTTGAGCAAGTCCGCGGCCGGCAGCACCGCGTGCGAGCGCCAGGTGCCCAGCCCGTGGCGCTTCGGGATGACGTGGTCGCCCGGCTGCAGGTGCTTGACGGCGGCGCCGACGGCCTCGACGCGCGCGACGCCGTCGTTGCCCGGGATGGGCTGGTCCGCGTGGTGGTGGACCGGCTTCACGGGGTAGCGCCCCGCGATGGCCATGAGGTCTTGCGGGTTGATGGGGAAGGCGAGGAGGCGGAGGAGGACCGCGTCTGCGGGGATGAGTGATGGGGTGGTGGGGGGGATGGAGGAGGTGTGGACGCCGACCACGCGGGCCGCGTCCGACGAGGTTTCGGAGAAGGTGAGGATCTGAGCGGTGGCGGACATGATGATGATGATGGTGTGGTGGGGCGCGGAATGTGCAGGAGGCGAATGCGCGAGAAGCGGGTGGAATGCACGTTCTCCTTCGTGCTGTATGATTTGGCCGCTTTATTGTCCTCAGATATTGCTTTATCATCTTTCGGTGGTGTTCGGGCGCGTGGTATGGTCGGTTGGTCAGCGGGTGCCAATTATTCGTGCCGATATTCACGAGTCGTGCCTGGCGGATGCGGGGACCATGTTGGAGATGGCGTGCGCAAATCAAGGCGCCCGACCATCCACGTGTGGTCGGACACCGTCCGTATCGGGTAACCCATCCGCCCTCTCATCTCGATCAAGAAGGACGCGCCAGCAGAGGAATTCTGCAACCAAAGGAGAATGGGAGCTTATGAAACTGCAATTTCTAAGCCCGAGGATGCATTTCCCGACCTGTATGCACTATCGGCCCGGGTCGTTGCTCTTAATACCCGCTGCGCCGAGCCGAATCGGGGTGCAAGCTGTCGTCTGTTGCCGCGTACCATTGTCTTTGTTCTCACCATGTCACCTTCTGCAGAGGAGCCCCACTGGCAGCGCATTGGCCGCGAAAAGCGCGACGCTGTCAACGCACTGCTGCCCGAGCACTGGCGCCTGAAGACCGTGCCGTCTGCTGTGGAGCTACCCGACGCTACCACCTTTCCGCGCAACGTGTTGTCTGATCAGGAGCTGGCCATCACCGAGAATTACACGGCCGATCAGCTCACTCATGAGCTAGCCAATGGCAAGCTTACAGCTCTTGAAGTTGCAAAAGCCTTTTGCCACCGTGCTACCGTGGCCCATCAACTGGTAAGTACCAACATTTGATTTCATTGTATCTCTGGCTGACCTGTTTCAGACAAATTGCCTCAGTGAAGTTCTCTTCTCGGATGCTTTGGCCCAGGCTGAGTCCCTTGATGCTCACTACCGCACTCACGGGAAGCCAGTCGGGCCTCTCCATGGCTTGCCCATTTCTCTCAAGGACCAGTTTCGCGTCAAAGGCGCCGAAACGTCCGTTGGATTCATTGCATGGCTGGGAAATGTTGAGACAGAAGAGACCGAGTCGTGGCTGGTTAAGCAGCTGAGGGCCCTGGGCGCTGTCATTTACTGCAAGACCAACGTGCCAACCAGCTTGATGGTAAGTACCACGAGAATGAGCAAACCTGCGCCAAAAATCGACCGTACTGATTGCAACAGGGCATCGAGACAAACAACAACATCATCGGCTACACGAGCAATGCGCACAACCGTTTGCTTTCTTCTGGCGGCTCGTCAGGTGGCGAAGCCTCTCTCCTTGCGATGAGAGGAAGCATTATTGGACTTGGCTCCGACGTCGGTAGGTCTGCCCTGGGCGCATTTTTAGGAGACGATCTCTAATCATGTATTTCTACAGGAGCGTCTATCAGGCTACCATGTGCTCTGAGTGATATCGTCGGCCTCAAGCCTTCCCACGGACGTGTCCCATACCTCGGTATTAGAAATAGCGTAAGTATGACCAGCGAAAGAACTGGGAAACATTGCTCACATATTTCAAAACAGATGGAGGGCCACCAGACTGTTGAATCTGTTATTGGTCCTATGGGCCATAGCATTTCTGACCTGCGCCTCCTCCTCAAGACCATCATCCAGACCCAGCCCTGGCTCGCGGACCCCAAGGTCAACCGAATTCCCTGGAGGCAAGAAGACGAAGATGCCATTAAAGCCAAGATCCAAACAAAGAAGCTGACTTTCGGTGTCATTCGCACTGACGGAATGGTAAACCCTCACCCTCCTGTTCAGCGCGCCATCAACGAGGCGGTTGAGGCACTGAAGGCTAGGGGCCACGAAGTCATCGAATGGAACCCGCCTGCACATGCCGAGGCATTCCAAATTCTTGTACGTCTTAACCACCCGCAAGCCCTGCCATCATACTCATATAACTGCAGTGGAACACCTTCGCCGCCGACGGAGGCAAAGACATCCACTCGGTCGCCTCCGAAGCCGGCGAGCCGCTAGTTCCAGAGATCTCCGTCTCGTACGGAAAGGAGCTGGGCCACCTCCCGGTCGGTACGGTGAACGACCTCTGGGCCACCCAAAAGCAGAAGTACGAGTACCAGGCTCGCTACCTGGAGTACTGGCAGTCCACGAAGAAGCTCACGCGGTCGGGAGAGCCGGTTGACGCTCTGATTTCCCCGGCGGCGCCGTCGGCATCCTACAAGCCCACCGAGGGCAAGTACTTTGGCTACACTGGTGTTTTCAACGTGCTGGACTACTCGGCTGCCGTTGTCAAGTCTGCAACAAAGGCGGACATGGCCAAGGACTTGCCCTTCAAAGACTATCAGCCGTTGAATGATTTTGACAAGGCGGTTGCTGGTGATTGTAAGTTTCTCTGAGATTATCCCCCCTGCTTAACTTTATGCTAACAAAGGGAACCCTGCAGATATTCCAGAAGTCTTCCATGATATGCCGATTGGGCTGCAGGTGGTTGGTCAACGCTTGGAAGAGGAGAAGGTCTTAGCCGTTGCGGAGGAAGTTGAGGATATATTCAATGCTCTGCGGAAAGACTAAGTTAGATCAATGTAAATAGCAACAAGGATGAAGATGAGAGTTTCCCTTTCACCTGAAACGATAACCGTGAGTCGGCTCAGTGGTCGGCTGGGCCCTCACGCAATCCTGCCTCTGAAAGTGTGACGCTTGGCCAAGAATTTCCAGTACCATGCCTTGAAACAAGCAACGCCTTCAGTGACCACGACAACTTCAGACGCGCCTTTAGCAGTAATATCAGGAACAAAAGGTTACCCTCAGAATCCAAGACCTCCGCCAGACCCAAATCGTCTCTGAATATGTCACCGAATTCCGCATATAACACCACGTGCACGCAGGATAGCATGAACAGGCCCACCAAACGGCGCCAGGGAGACACTGCACACAAGAATAAAGGTAAACTTCTGGGCCTGTACATGGTATTCATCATTGAGTACATGACACATCGTCAGCACATTGGGAGGTTGGTGCTTCGACAACCGGAGCCGCTTAAGTGCGAGTGGTTTTGATGCTAACCGGAGTTTGAGTTTACGAAAGGTGTTGTCTGAGCATGGGCGGCGCGAATTAAGATAGATCTACATGTAGTTGCGATGTTGACAAAGACCACGCGGAAGAGGATTGGAAAGTCATTACATTGAGCACCATTGTCTCCTCCGCCCCGGTACTCCACTTCGACTTCCCCACCTCCCTTCTTGAACTCTTATCGGGGCTTATCTAGTGGCCAAGAGATCAATACCACTAGTGGTTAGATGTCAGTGAGGCATTATAGATAAATTCCTTAGTAATCATGCGCTAAGTCAAATGTATGTGGGACGGAAGGTGGAGTGGAGAATAAGGGCGGGAGATAAGCAACTACGGCCCACCGCAGCGTAAACGCCATATGCATGGCATCTCACGTTTTTCCCCGCTAAATTAGGTACTCATCAAGGTAGGGTGATCCTTCAAGGGGGACCCATGAGCTGGTCAACCGCCCTCCCGGTCAGTGGTCATGCTTTTTCAGGTAGTCATGACCGAGCCAATGAAAACCCCGGAGAATGGCACAGTCAGCGGCTTACCTGTTCATTGATCGCCATTGTACGCGCGGTAAAGGCCTGAAAAAAAAATACGAAAAACACTACAATCCGCTAATGCCGACTTTCATCTTCGCTGTAAGCGAGCACTACTGTCAACTTTTCAGATACTGGATCGATATGAGCGCTGTCGTAAGGCGGAGACTGTCGCCGTTATCGCTTCGCTATAAATAATGAAACGATCGCTAATTGGATGCCTACCCGCCGCACCACAGCTTTGCTGCATATACGCCAAGCCGTCAGCAGAGCAGGGTAGTGCACTCAGCCTTGCGCATCGCCTCAACAACCCCACCTTCTCCGCTGCTCACCCCGAAACCTTTTCTCACCCGAACCCTTATGAACCAACTTATTCACGACCCCATCGATGTGCGTACAGAATATCCTGTCAAAGGTTCAAACTAACAACTGTCAGCTTTCTACTCGCTTCGCCGCTGAATTCACCCCCTCGGAGATCCTTCAGCCTTGAGCGCGGTCGCAGGCAACAGCATGCCGCCGACCGATTACAGCTTTCGTGTGAGGGGTATACCGGCTGGAACAACTCGAGAAAAACTCCAAACGCTTGTAGCAGAAGCTGTATCCTGCCAAGATGCATCTGGAGTCCGAGTCAGGTCTCTAGCCAGCAACGCCTCACGACCTCGTGAAATGGTTGCCACAGTCACATTTGCGAGTATTCCGGAGAATTTGTCGGATGAATGTGGCGATTGGACCGTCGAGGCGCAGGATATCACACTTGTGATCGATACGCATTTCCACGGCTGCACTACCCTCTACTACCCGCCTGCGGATCAGTGGAAATCTGAGTAAGGCTGAAATTTCGAAATTGCCAAAGCCTTGCTCTAATGTTCGGGTTCTAGTCTTATTGCCGTATCTGGCTTGAACGGACACGCATTCGGTTCCTTCAAGAAGAAGAACGGTTCCTATATGTGGCTGCGCGACTCTCTACCCGTTGACTTTCCAGGCTGTCGGATCATCATCTATGGCTACGATACCAAGTTACAAGACAGCAACTCATTCCAAAGCATCTTGGATATTGGAAAGAAATTTCAAACTGCTGTCATTCAGGTTCGGCAAAACACGAGAAAGCCTCTTACACTCCTCGGCCACAGCCTTGGCGGGATAGTGGTGAAGGAAGCCATCGGCCTCATGCGGCGCAGCTCTATTCATGCTGACAAGTTAGCCTACGAGGCTATCATAGGACTCATTTTATTTGGAGTTCCTAACCAGGGCATGGATATTCAGTCTTTGATTCCAATGGTGGGTGATCGGGCCAACCGTGGATTTCTCCACACCTTAGACCACAATTCGCCAGTGCTACGTAATTTGGCCAGGGAGTTCCCTTTAGCAATGAGAGATCTTCGATTCGGAGTTCTGAACTTCTACGAGACAGAAGTATCTCCGACAGCGCTTCAGGACGTAAGTACTTACTAGCAATGGTTACCAGAGCGCAAAACGTTAACGCCAAGAAGGGTGATGGGAAATGGTCTATGTCCGGTCCACCAGCAGTCTTGGTCGATGTCTCCTCAGCCACAAATGGCCGACCAGAAGATTCTCGATATCATCGCGTCTCCCCGATCGATTGCGACCACAGCAATTTGATCAAATTTGGCAGCGCATATGATGAGCCGTATGTGACGGTAACTGCATTTTTGCAAGAAATTCACATTCACGGAGCATGTAAGTTTCCTTCGCCCCTCAATTTCGGACACATGCTCACTTTACTTTTATTAGCACGAAGGGTTCCGATGACAAAGACGGAGGAAGGTTAGTCAAAAGAGATACTATATACAACTGCTGAAATTGACTTTTCGATGAAGCTTGTTACCAATCGCTTGGATTTCGTGAGCAGTACCATCGCATGGATTCACTTGAACCATCTCCAGGCACATGTGACTGGCTGACAGCACATGAGCTTTTCACTGAATGGCTTGAAAGCTCGAAAGGGTTCCTCTGGATACGCGGCAAGCCTGGTTCAGGTAAATCAATGGCCATGAAACATGCTCTAAACCATATCAAGAACTCGACCAGCGGAATTGTAGCGTCTTTTTTCATCCATGGACAAGGCACAGAGCTACAAAAAACGATCTTGGGCATTTACCGCTCGCTTTTGCATCAGATTTATCCGTACTCACCTGAACATTTCTCCGGTCTCACCAAGAGGTTTCAAGAATACACAAGGGAAGCTGGAATGGATAAACAAGATGTCAAGTGGTCCTGGATGCTGGGCGAAATCCGACAGAGCTTCTTAGAAGACCTCCAGAGGCTGTGCAGAAAGGACCGGATTATCATACTCGTTGATGCACTTGACGAGTCTGGCGAGGATCAAGCCAGAGCGATATTCAAAGACTTCGAAACACTGATCGGCTCATTGAGAGACGACTCTATGTGTCGTCTATCACTTTGTGTTTCTTGCAGACATTACCCGGAACTCGACTTCAACGGAGGCAAAACGATTGTTGTGGAGAATCTCAACCGCTTAGACATTGAGCATGTTGTGAACTCGATACTCGATACCGAGCATAAATTTGACGAGTCGGAAAAGAGACAACTCAGGACATACATCCTCACCAGATCCGAAGGTATTTTTCAATGGACATCATTGGTTACAGAGACGATTAAAAGAGCACGGCAAAGAGGTGTTTCTTTCCGAGCCGCCATGAGAAATGCAGATCGCGTACCCATGGGCCTGGACATTCTCTACAAGGCGCTTTTGGAGCCCGAGGATGAGCAAGAACACGAGCTCAAACAGCGTATCAAGCTTTTCCAGTGGGTTTTACTTGCTACAAAGCCTTTGACGCCACAGATCCTTCGTCACGCGATGGCCCTTGATTCCAAAATGACTTACAAATCGGTCCATGAGTACGAAAAGTCGGATGAATTCGCTACGGAACAAGATTTCGAGACCAAAATCAAGAACCTATCTCGAGGGCTAATGCAAATCAACGGGTCTTTCCAAGATGGCCGGGTTGAGTTTATTCATCAATCCGTCCCGGAGTTTCTTATCAACCATGGAGGACTAGAACTCCTCTCAGGATTGACCTGTCCCGATGCAATGAGACTTGGACATTTGGAACTGTCGATGTCATGCCTTAGGTATCTGCTTGCTGAAGAAATACTCCATTTTCCTTGGGAGCCATCCCCTCAACGGATTCTCAGCAGAGAGGAGCAAGAGAAGTTGATCCGCAGGTTCCCAGTCATTTCGTATGCTTGGCGCAACTGGATATACCATGCGGTTAGTGGCAAGGGACCCGAAAATAACAGAATCGAAGAGCTATGTGGCTCTGATATCATGGAAATCTTTTGTTGGCCACATGACCAGCGAATAATCAAGCTCTGGACCCCTCTTCGACATGCTTTTGGATCTCCATTAGCCTCGTGGGCTCGACAGTTTGGGCCTTCTTCATCTGTCAGTCGGGGGGATATCTATAAAACACCGACACTGGAGTGGCTCTGTGAAAATGCAAGGCTGATTCACCTTCTTGCAGCAACTGGACTACTGGGGAAGAGTACACAAAGAACAATGTCTTCGGATCTCGAGATTCCGGACGGTGATTCTTTCACCCCTTTGGCTTACGCTATATTTGGACAGCAGAAAACAGTTGTTCAAAATATGATTGCAAGTCGAGTCCATGTCAAATACAAGACTGGACGTTCTAGGGAATCACCACTCCATCTTGCCAGTCGATGGGGCGATCCCACGGTGGTGTCATTATTACTCAAATCTGGATCAAAAGTTGGCAGTACAGGCTTGAACTCATGGACCCCGCTGCATACAGCTGCTTGCGCTGGGAATGTTGAAGCAATAAACATTCTCATCGATGCGGGCGCGAAGGTCAATCATCAGTCGAAAGCTTCGCGTTCCGGTCGTTACCTGCTGCACTTCCAGGATGGCCGATCTCCATTAAACCTCGCAATATCCTATGGGAACACCGAAGCGGTGAGGCATCTAATCTGCCGTGGAGCGGACGTGAACTTAAAATGTTTGAGAAACAAAGAACCCCCACTCATTGTGGCTGTAAAAACGGGGTGCATTGATACAGTCAAGCTCTTGTTAGAGCGTGGGGCAGATACAAAAACACGGGATTCATTTGGAAACTCAGCTCTCCACCATGCTTTGCTTACCTCACGCCTCGTCGGACCGGCACGGCTCAATGTCGTTGAGCTTTTGATTCAATTCGACTGTGAGGTCAACGCAAGAAACAAAGTCGGGAAAACGCCTCTGCATATGGCCACGAATCAGAACACCGTTGAAATTTTCAACCTTTTGATTAGCCGCGGAGCTGACCCCAATTGAAGACAATGCCCCCGTTATGCCCCACTCCATTGGGCCGCTCGATTCAGTACACAGGCAACACAGGTCCTTCTTCACTCTGGAGTCAACGTCCATCTAGTCGACCGCATAGATAATGACCAATTTCCAATACATATAGCAGAATTCTCCCAAGATAAAATCAAAGTTAAGCTGCTGCTTCATGCGGGGTCAAACGTGAATGCGATGAACTACGAAGGAAAGATGCAACTACAATTGGAACTACGGTTACTGTCGGCACAACAGTCGTTAGCACTGCCATCTTCGCGACCAGAGTCGGCACCATGGTCATCATGGCAACAATGTCTAGGACACTCACCATATTTGGATTACTCAAAACTGGTCCAGGCCATCCAACTGCTGCTTAAAGCTGAAATAGACCCCAGCATCCTCCGCAATGATATAAGTGCGGCAGGATTAGAATTGGGCATGTTGAAAGTGCTTGAGTTATTACTCCAAGCTGAACTCGACCAAAACACTCGAGATAACGAAGTGGAGACTCCAGTTTACTGGTTGTAAGATCCCAGAATCTTCTAAGGGTAAAAAAAGAGTGGCAGAAGATGCAAGCAGTCGAGCTGTTAGTCAGATCTGGGGCAGACTCAAGCATCACCAACCAGATCGGCAGAACGAGTCTCTCCTATGCCGTAATGAATGAAGATGATCGCGTTGCTGAACTTATTTAAGAGGCTAATGGACCCGCATGCATTTAGCGTTGTTCTTCAAAATTTTCTTTTGTGAGTAAGAGTGGTGACGAGCTGACTGGGAAGTCAAGTCGGCTCTTTAAACGACTCGAAAAATTTTGGTATTTTGGAATCACCCGAAGATTGGCTAGTTCACTTTCATATAATATCTTGCACCGTTAAATTCAAGCTGAAGAGCGTGACCAACTACCTGATTGTATATAAGCATACCTCAGCTCAATAAAAACTGTGTTCCTGTATGTAAACACCGTCGGCGCGGATGCTCAGGAAAAGAAAGTATTATGGTAAAAGGATTAGTACGCGCGGGACTCATTACTAAAATATCGTTCCCCGTGTTGTTGGTGGAGTATGTTTTTCTCTTTAATTCTTCCTCTTTTTAGTAGCTTCTTTCTGTATATAGAACTTAGTCGAACGGAAGCTCACTTCGCTTCCTGGCAGGCAGGTTAAAATCGGCAGTAGGACTAATCAGAAATAGAGAGCGAGATCCATAATAAAGTTGCAGAATCTGCGGAGGCACGATGAGTGTAGCAATTGTTGAAATTAGTAATAACAAAAAGAAAAATTGCCGCATAGCCTCAGTCCCATTAGCTACCACTCCATTAAACAAGTCCCACTTGCAACCTCGCCGTCGGACGTGCCATGATGTCCTCCACACACACATCAGCCACACCCCTTTCACGGTAAACCCTCGCCAGCTCTCCAGCTCCCAGCAACGAATCGCCACTAACAGCTGCCATCTCATCGAAGAACGAAGCGTCAGGTGATATCGGCGGCTGCGGCGTGTGAAAACTTGTCGACGTTCCGAGGAGAACCTGCCTCTGCAACTCCAGACACAAGGCCAATTTCTCTTCACTCCGTTGCTGCGGCGCCATCTCATCATTCTCAGCAACAGTAGCAGCATAATCCCCAGTCCCAGCCATTGTCGTCGCAGCGGGAAGTATTGGAACCGGGATCCGCAGCCCCTCGTCCTTCTTCTTCTGCCATCCCGCATCCACCAGGCCGCCAGCCACGCCGTTACTCATTCCACCGCCTTCACCCTCACAAGCCCACAACACCTCAATCCACCCACACAACCTCTCCATCATCGCCTCCGCCAACTCCGCCGGCACAACCTCATCACAAGAATGCAGCGAAACACTCACCGCTTCTCTTTCTCCCTCTTCTCTCCTCTCCCCTTGCTCTTCTCCCAAAACGACCTTCGTCTCAACCGCCACATCCGTCAAATCCCACGGCTCAGCCACCCACCCGACCTTCCCCTCGAAGCCACCACCGCCGCCGCCACCACCACCACCACGCTCCTCTCCGCCCCCCTTCTCCCCGCCACTCTCAAGCAACCCCACCATATGCTTATTCATATGCTGCACCATCGAGCCAAACCGCCGCAGCACCCGTGGCCGCTTCCTCCCCTCCATCTCCCCCATCTCCCGGTCCAACTCGCGGTCCAACCCACCCAAATGCTCAAAGAACCCCACACTCTGAAACGGTCTGGCCCTGCAGGCTACGTCATCAACGCGCCTGAGCAGCTCCGCCGGCTGCAACGCAGATCGGCCGCCGAGCAGCCCGCGCACGACGACCGGTGCCGTCGTGATGCACGGGCCGGCCACTTCGTCGATGCGAGGGAAGGGGACGGCGGAGCGGTTGGTGAGGACTTCGCCGAAGACGATGGCGGTGTCGTTACCGTCATCGTCGTCGTCGTTGGGGCGGTCGTTGCTGGAGTTGGATGATTGGTCGGATGGTTGGGGGGAGGAGTAGTCGTCTGATGAGTGCCCGTCGAATGGTTGATCGGGTGCTTGATCCGGCGGCAATTGGGCGGAGGATGCGCCGCCGCAGCAGTCAGACAGCTCCGCCAGCACCGCCGCCCAAGCAGCCTTGAGCACGGTCGAGAAGGGGAACCTCGTGCCACGTCCTCGCTCCGGGCCACGCAGGACGCGGGTATGTTTCGACTTCAGCGGGTGGACGGGCAACCAGGCGCTCGGCGCCAAGTTGTGCGGCCTCTCCACGATCTCAGTCGCGACGCGGGTGACGCCGGCGAGCTCGGCTTGCCAGAAGCGCTGGGCAGCGGGCTGGAGGGACTGGACGGCGTGGAGGAAAGCGGGGAAGGACGGCGGCGGCGAAGGCGCAAGAGTGGATGGACGGTTGTAGTACGTAGATTCGATGGCGGAGAGGATGAGCGGGAGAGACAAGGCATCGTACTGGGCATGAGGGAAGCGGATGACGAGGCGTGTGGCTTCACTCCCCCTCAGAACAGCAAAGCGGACGCCTTGCTGGCCAATGGACGTGGGGCGCTGCCTATCTCTCAGCACGTAATCGTTGGTCGCGTCCGCGAAATTGGTCTGAGCAACTTCTTGATCCTCGATCTCGACATCCGGATCCCGGACGACGACCTGCAGTAGGCGGTGCTTGTAGTAAACGAACACGGTCCGTAGGATATCATAGCTTGCAACAACCTTCCTGCACGCATCTTTCAGCCTCTCCGCATCGACGACGCCAGCGAGGTCAAGCGTCAGGTGATTAACGGCATACCGCTCCTTCAACTGCGATGCCGCCACCATCTGCGTCTGGAGGTGCGTCGCCCACGCCGCATCGACAATATCCGCCGGGGAGACGTTTGTCTGCGGCGCGACATGCAGGCGAAGCAGGGCATCCAGATCGCCCTCCGACCGAAGCATGGAAAACGGGCGGTAATCGGTCTTTGACTTCTCGGTGATGTTTCCAGGTGCAATCATCGTCGCGATGACCGCCATGTCGGCGAGCCTGGGGTGTTTGTAGATGTCCGCGACGGTCAGTTGGATGCCTTGGCGGCGTGCCGAGGAAACGAGCTTCATGGCGTCGAGCGAGTCGCCGCCCAGCTCGACGAAACTGCTGTCGGCAGTCATGTCCGCCCGCGGGCCGAGCGTGGCTTTCCACAGCGCCAGCAGCTTGACCTCCATATCGTTCAAGCTCTTCTTCGCACTGAATTTAGCTTGGCGGTGGCGGGCGAGCAGCCCCGTGCCGATGCCCCGCAGCGTCTCCCGGTCAAGCGTCCTCGCCTCCGTGAGCGGGAGCCGCTGCAGGGGAAGAAATGCGGCGGGCAGCATGAAGTGGGGAAGACGCAGCGCGAGGTTCTCAGGTACACCCTGAACAGCCTCGTCCAGCTTTCGCTGAGCGTCAGTCTCGCTGGTACTGTCACCGAGGACCAAGAAAGCGACCAGACGCCCGCTGACAAGCTCCACCGCAACGCCGCTGATGCCCTTCGACACGAGCAGCGCGCGCAGGTGGTCCTCAATCTCCCCCAGCTGCACGCGCTGGCCGCTGATCCTTACCTGGCTGTCTCGGCGGCCGACGAATTCCAGCGTCCCGCCAGTGCACCAGCGCACCAGGTCGCCCGTCTTCAGCACCTTCCCCGCAAGCTCCAAGGCGTCCAGCCACGCCGGCCTGGCGACGAATGCAGCGCCCGTGGCGCCCGGGGCGTTGACGTACCCGGAAGCGATGTGCAGGCCTTCGATCAGCAGTTCACCCACAGCGCCGACGGGGCACAGCTTCTCATGGTCATCGGGCTCGACAACCCATGCGCGGCCGGCGACGCAGCGGCCGATATTGCGTGGGCTGCTGCCAGGTGCTAGTGGTTCCGTGAGCGTCGTGATTCCACACGCCTCGGTTTGGCCGTAGGCCTGCAGCAGGGCTAGCGCGGGAGCCCACGTCGCCACAGCGTTGGCTGAGAGCGGCTCACCGGTGGTGATGAGCGTTTTCAGCTTGGGTACGCGCTGCGGGCCGCCCAGCAGCGCGAGGGACGAGGGCGTCAGGAGGGCCCAGTTGACATCCAGGCTGTTGATGCCGTTGGCGAGTTCCTCTGTCTCCTCGGCCACGCACACACAGCCGCCGGCCAGCAGCACTGTCATCGTCTCGTTCAGCACGACGCTATGGGCGTACGAGGACAATTGCAGCGCCCGCGTGTCTGCATCAATTCGGAGGGCGGCAGTGGAGCTGCGCACAGCAGAGGCGAGGCTGCAATGTTCGATTACGCAGCCCTTGGGCTCTCCAGTGCTGCCGGCTGTAAAAATGACAAACGCGGGGCTGCGGGGACTGGCGCTGTTCTGCTCGGTTGAATTGGGCCATGTTTCGACAGTAGATGAGTCGATAGTGACAAGATCGATAAAAGACGACAGTTTCGCGGCTGCTGATGGCGAGGCCAATGCCAACCTCGCGCCTGACGTTTGCGTAAGTTTGCGTAGCCGCTCTTCCGGCTGACTGGGATCCATCAAGACAACAGCGTGTCCCGCCTTGAGAATGCCGAGCATCCCTACGATGGGCCAAATAGACTTCTCTGAGCATAAGGCAATGAAGGCGCCTTGTATTTCCGGGAGTCGGAGGCGCAGCTGGTGGGCGACGCGATTCGCGTACATGTCCACTTCCGCATAGCTCATAGTATCGGTAGCCGTATAAAAGGCGGGACGCTCCGGACTCCGGGCAACTTGCTCCTCGAAGAGGCTGTGCAGGCACTCCTCGACCACCGGGGTGTGGTTGGCAGTCCATTCACGCAGAAGCGCTCTGTCGTCGTCGCTGACGAGGTTGATTTCCTTGAGCTTGGTCGTCGAATCTGCATCCACTAGTTGGTGAAGGATGCTATCAAGTTGTCCGAGCATATTCTGCATCTGAAAGGGAGTCAGCACCTCCGGGTCGTAAATAGCCTCCACATCAATGCCCGCATCACTGAAGGAGAAAGTAGCAACCAGCGGGTGGACGTGAAAATTTGCAACATGGCTGATGTCTCGATGCGCACGGAAGATATCGAAGCCGCCTTCACTGTCAATGACGTTTCCAGCGTCGGGGGCGCGCAGTTCAATCAAAGTGCGGAACTCGCATGCCATCTTAGCCTCGGCGCTTACACGGCGGATAGCCTGAAGTCCGAAATGCTGATGCTGAATCATTCGCGTCGATTTTTCTTGCACCTGCTGTAACAGCTCAATGATTGGCCGTGCACCGTCGCCCAGCTGCACGCGAAGGGGAGCTGTGGCAATAGTGGGGCCAGTCATCTCATCAATGTGGGGAAGAGGAGCAGTGCGACCTGACTGTGTGACGCCAAAGGTGACATCTCGCGCTTCGCTGTAACGAGCAAGCAGGATGCCCCAGGCAGTCTGGAGAAAGGTTGACATTGTCAAGCTGGACCCGTGCTTCCTTTGAACGGCGATGTGGCGCTCGGCAATACGGCTGGTTTTGAGAGTATGAGCCAGAGCAGAGGCCGGGGGAAAGGACGGCGACAAACAGCCTTCCAGGTAAGATGCCCAGAAGCTTTTAGAGGCATTAGCATCTAGGTTCGACACCCACTTGATGAAACGATTGTAAGGCGGAGCTTGCGGGATATTATCTCCGCGGTAGGCTTTCTTCACGGCGCCGGCGAGGAGAGGTAGCGAAATGCTGTCGTATATGACGTGGTGTGCAGTAAGGACGAACTTGGTGTTTGCCACAATGCCGAATCGGATTAGCACGTCGCCTAATTGCATTGGAACGGCGCGGTCACGCAGAAAATAGCTGTCCACGTCGTCGGCATATTGCCAGGTGTTTTCCACCTCGGCGCTGACCACGACCTGCATTGTGCCTAGCCCTGGCGGCTGCACAATCCGTGTTCGCAGGGTGGGGTGCGCTCTGAGCACTGTCCGCCAAGCTTGCTGCAGGCGCTCGATGTCGTCTTGCGGACTGATGTCGATGATCCAACGGGAAGTGTATGCGCCCGGCTGCCTCAGGGATGCCGTAAAGAGGCCTTCCTGCAAGGGCGTGCACGGATACGCATCCTCGATGAGATCAGCCGCGACGCCCGTCTCCTTGGCCAGCTGCCTACGGAAGTTGGCCAACGTGTCGCCGTGTTGGAGAAGCGAGAAGGCTGGGATCTGAACATGTTCGCTCGCGTCGGTAGCCTTCATTTCCATGGCCATGTCGGACAATGTTAGCTTGGTCATGATGCTTTCGACGCCAAGCGTGAAGCCACGCCTGCGAGCTGCGCCAGCCAGCTTCATGGCGTCCAAGGAATCCCCGCCAAGACGAAGGAAGCCGTCGTGTGCGCCAATCTGCAGCGGCGGAATTTCAAGAACTTCACTCCACAGTTGCTGTAGCAGCACTTCCATGTGACCGTGAGGCTGGTCTTTGGCTGGGAGAGAGGCGGCGGCGTTGAGCGCCAGAGCGGTGCCGAGGACGCGGAGTTCGTTCCGGTTCAGCTTGTTGGACGTTGCGAAGCGTGGTAGTTGTTGGATGAAGAATATTTGGGAAGGCACCATGTATCCTGGGAGTCTTGTGGGAAGTTGTGATTGCAATTTGGGTTCTGCCGATGACTCGGAGCCTTCAACGAACAAGGCCAGCAGATCCTTCTGGGCAGAGGTGATGACCTCAGCGGCGACGGCCATGGTTCGGCCAAGAATTTCAGAGGCTTGATACTCGACTTCGGAAAGATCCAGGGGTTGGCCTCGTATTTTGGCCTGCATGTCTTTGCAACCAATAAATCGGATGCTGCCGTCCACTTCGTAGCGCACGAGGTCCCCGGTACGATAGAAGCGGCTCGTGACTCCCTCCTCCAAGAAGGCGGGCCGGTTGACGAATGCTTCGGTGGTTTCCTTTTCCAAGCCGAGATATCCTCGAGCCACAGCTGGGCCTTCCAGCCACAGCTCTCCCACGGCACCAACAGCAGCAAGGCGAGAGTCATCGGCGAGGTCGACGATCCAAGTTTTGCAGCAAGTGCTGCGGCCGATACAGGAAGGTTCCGACGTCTGCTTCAAGCTCGGGTTCATCAGAGCGTGAATAGCGGCTTCGGCAGGCGCGTATGCGTTGGCCAAGCGGACATGGTCGGCCCAGGTGACGACGAGGTCGCGGCGGAGCGGCTCTCCTCCAATGACAAGGTCCTCGACGCAGGGCACTTGAGAAGGCTGTAGCAGTCCCAAGGAAGTGGGCGTCATGAAGACGAGGTTGGCGCGGCAGGCGTTGATTTGGTCAGAGAGACGGTCGATGCGCAGCTCGTCGGACAGCTGGCAGACGCAGCCGCCGACAGTCAAAGTGCCCCAGATCTCGGCGATGCTGAGGTTTGAGGTGTAGGCGGAAAGCTGAAGGGTGCGCGAATGGGGACCCATGCCAAGGGTGGTGGTGTATCCGGCACAGCTAGACAGGGCTTGTCGGTGCTCCAGCACAATGCCTTTGGGGCGGCCAGTACAGCCGGAGGTGTAGATGACACAAGCGGCATTCGCAGGAAGTACGGCCGACTCGACGGGCTGCTCGGGGAGTGGTAGGCTCTCGATAGAGTGCTTGGACACTACAACTTGCTGCACACGGCCGTCGAGTAGGTGCTGGAGGCGGGGCGAAGTAAGTGCAAGGGTAGGGCTTGTGTCGGGAAGCTGCGGCGCGTGGGGAGAGAGCGGCACAAAAGCAGCGCCGGCCTTGAGGACAGCCAGCATGGCGACGATAGTCCACAGGGACTTTTCCATCAGAACGGGCACCAGGGTCTCGGAGCCGACGTGAAGCTGGGTCAGGTGGGCAGCAAGCCTTTCGGCAGCAGCATCCAGCTGGCTGTAGGTGAAGCAGCCATCCCAGGCATCGATGGCAGTGCGGGCAGGGTGGTGGTAGGCGCGCTCGCTGATGACTGAGTGGATGCAGGCGTCCCACGATGCATGATGGGTGCGGTTCCAGTTGCGGATGGCTTTCGCATCGCGGGGGCTCAGCGTGGCCAGGCGCGCAGCAGGTAGTTGTGGCTCGCGCACGAGCTGATCGAGAATGTGGGCGAAGGTGGCGGCGACATTGTCGGCGTGGGCGTGCGAGATGAGCGAGTTGCAGCAGTCAAGAGCGACGTCTAGCGCGTCGTCGGAGATGGCGTTGAAGGCGACGCCGATGGTGCCGTTACCGTAGCTGTCCATCTGACTCAGTTCGCGCACCGCCACCGACCGGCCCGTGCCCGACGCGCGCACGCCCTCCCGCTTCTGCACCGACAGCGATGTGTTGACCAGCCCATCAGCCACCACGTCCAGCGCGCGCACGATCTCAATCAACGGGCACCCCAGGTGCGGCAGCTCGTCCAGCGCCGCGTTCTGCGTCTGCCGCAGCAACTCCTCGCCCGTTGCCGCCTCGTCGACACGCACCATGCACACACTCACGTGTGCGAGCAGGCCCACAATGTCGCCCGCGCCCTCGATGTCCATGTCACGCCCGCTGTTACCGCACCCGAAGGACGGTTGCGCGCTGCCCGTGTAGCGCCGCACCACCAGCGCCCACGCCGTCTTGGCCAGGTCAGCTATAGTCAACGCCCGCTCGCGACAGAAGCGCAACGGCGCCCGCGTATCCTGGAGCCGCACCTTGACTGTCATCCACTCCTCGCGTCCTGAAAAGTCGTCGCCGAGCGGTGGGAACCGACACGGCGGCACCCCTGCAAGCCGCGCCGTCCAGAAGCCGAGCGCCTTCTCCGACGCTGCTGCGCAGCCCAGCGCATGCGCCACCGACTCGCGCCATGGCGGCCGCGGGAGTGAGTCCAGAAGCCCGTCGTACGCCAGCTCCAGATCGCGTCGCAGCGGCTGTGATGAAAGGCCGTCCATCAGCCCGTGATTGATGTCCAGCCGAACCACTGCCAAAGTTGGAGACAGCCGGCAAATTGTCAACTGGTGCTCTGGCCGCCCTGCCACCCAATTGACCACCGGCAGCGCCTGGACTTCCTGCACGCTCATTCCCGCCAGCTCCACGACCACAGGCTCGAACTTCGACAGCACCACCTGGTCGAATGTGCCATCGCCTCTACTACTCTCCATGATGACGGTCCGCAGCGAAGGGTGCCGATTCACCACCGACTGCCATGCCGCCCTGATCCTGTCTGTGTCGACGTGTTGCTGCGACTGCAGCTCCAAGATGATTGCTGCTTCGTGTCGGCCTTTTCCGCTGACCCGGCTGAGCATGAGCGCATGCTGCGCTGGCGTACATGGGTACATGTCTTCGATGTCGTCGCGCCCGATGTGCTGTCGCGCCGAATCGACAAAGCCTGCAATCTTGGACGGTGGCACTCCCAGCAGCGGGAACGATGCAGCCGTCTTCCCAGCTCCCTCGCCCGCCAAGAGCTGCTTCACAATTGACATGATCGCCCTTTTGGAAGCCCGCATCCATTCCGCCATGCGGTTCTGGTGCTTCATCCTGCGGTTGTATACGAAGGAGAGCATAACCTCACCATTCCTGGCATCTCCCCAGATGTCGATGATGCCGAATCGCCGCAGCGTTGGGCTCATTCCATCCAGGCTCAGCAGATCGAATTCGGGCATTGCCTGGAAGCGTGCTTCTGCACGTTCCAGCTGCTGGTACGCCCCCGCGTAGTTGAAGCTGATTTCCATGTCGTGGTTGCGTTCCCTGCTGCCATGGAACCTGGACGCGAACCAAGCTAACCCATTTTCCGTAAATCGCCCGCGTGCGTCCTGCGTGTCTAACAGGGTACCCATTGGGTCATCTCTGTTTGCTGACGCCACAAGCACTGGCGTGATCGTGGTAAACCAACCCACTGTCTGAGAGAGGTCGATGCTGTCATCCCAAGGCTCCCTGCCGTGACCCTCGACGTAAAATGCCGGCATCTCCCGTTCGGGGAATGCCACCCGGAACCCGTGGATCACGCCCGCGAGGAGGACGTCCGCAGTGCTTGCCTCACCCTTCATATTCATCAACAAGCCTCTGTCAATTGCCAGCTTCTCTACCGCAACGTCTCCCCAAACGTTTGTCTCGCCGGACAGACCCCAGAACTCAAGATCGGGGGTGGGAATCTCGTAGGGCGGCTGTGTTGCCGCCTTTGAAAGACTGTTGATGTGCCTTTCCTGCTGCTTCAGCCACCTCGGGAAGGAATAGGCCCGCGGAAGCGCTGTTTCTCCAGACCTGAGCACCTGCTCCACTTGCAGCAACATGACTCGGAACGAGACAAAGTCGGTTACGAGATGGTGCCCGCACAAGAATAGCAACTGCCCTCCTTCCGTCTGGATCAAGTCAGCCCGCAGTAAGGGACCATCTTCGATGTCGATGCTTCGTTGACTCTCAGAAATAAGTGGCATCAGCTGGGCCCAGTCGAAGGAGTCGTGGAACTCGACTTTCAGGGAACTTTCAACGTCGCCGCTGATAGTCTGGAACCACCGGCCCTTCCTGTCCGCAAAGAAACGCGCTCGCAACATGCCGTGCCGAGCCACGACAGCTTTGAATGCTGCCACAAGGGCTTCCGACTTAATGTTCTCTGTGACCCTGACTAGCTGACTGATGTTGTAGTGATTCTCGCCCTCGGGAGAGATGTCGAAGAAAAGCTGTTGGATAGGAGATAGCTTAAAGGGTATTTCGGATTCCTCCTCTTCGCACTGCTCCACTTCATTCCCCATCAATGCCCCATTTCCGGCTGCCAGGCCAGCCAGTGCTTCGATCGTCCTCAGGCGAAGAATCTGCTGGACCGAGAGCCGGAGGCCAATGCTCTTAGCCTGCGCAACAATCTGCATGGCGGATATCGAGTCGCCTCCGAAACTCTGGAAAGGCTTCCGCAACCCAATAGCCTCCTGCGATATGTTGAGCACGTTGCTCCACACGGCCCGGAGCGCCGCCTCGGTCGCACTCGCCTCACGCTCGACTGGCTTCGGCAACACCGCTGAGAGCCGTGCTGCCCCGAGTGCCTGCAGCTGCTTCCGATCCAGTTTCCCAGTCATCATCAGCGGCAGCTCTGGGACCGCCATATACACCCTCGGAATCATGAACCCCGGGAGCACTTCGGCAGCCCGCTTCTGCACCTCGGCCATCCTCACATTGACGCGTTCCTGCATCTCGGCGCCATTACCGTCGCCGCTCAGCGTCACAAACCCGACCAGAGTCGACCTGCCGGCTTTCTTGATCAGCTCCACAGCGATGTGCTCCGAGGCGCCCAGGTACTGCCGGAACGCGTGCTCGATCTCCCCCAGCTCCGTGCGCTGCCCATTGATCTTCACCTGCCGGTCCTTGCGGCCGACGTAGACGAACGACCCGTCCGGCGCCCGCTGGCAGAGATCGCCGGTCTTGTAGAACGCATGGGGGCCAACCTCGTGCGGGAAGAGCCGCTCGTGCCACACGGGCCTGGCGATGAAGGCCGCAGCGGTCTTCTCGTCGTCATTGATGTAGCTGCGCGCCACGTGCGGCCCTTCGAGGAGCAGCTCGCCGACTTCGTCGTCGACAAGCAGCCGCCCATCGTCATCCGGGTCAACCAGCCAGCCGCGGCCGACCAAGCTTCTCCCAATGTTCGCATAGTCGTCGACGCCAGCCCGCATCGGCGCCGTGGCGACGCAGGCGATGGTCGCCTCGGCCGGCCCGTACGCATTGATCAGCTCGACGCTGCCGGTCTGCGCCCACCGCTCGACGACGGCCGGCGCCATGGCCTCGCCGCCGCAGACCAGCGTGCGGAGCGTCGGAATGATACCACCGCCGCCCCCCTCATCACCTTCGGCCGACAACATTTTGACAACCACCGTCGGCGTCATGAGCATCCAGCTAACTCGCAGCGCCCGGGCCGCCGCCACCAGTGCTCCGCCGTCGACGCGCTCCGCATCCGTCACGACGCACACAGTGCCGCCAACCGCCAGCGTCCCGACCATCTCCATTATCGACGCGTCGAAGCTGTACGATGCAAACTGCAACGCGCGGGTCCGCTGGTGGAGGCCGAGCCGCGCGGCGCAGTGTGTGTAGAAGGCGAAGAAGTTGAGGTGCGTGACCAGCACGCCTTTCGGCTCGCCGGTGCTGCCGGATGTGAAGACGGCGTAGGCGAGGTTGGTGGGGTGGACTGGGGGTCGTGGTTCTTCATCGTTATTGCTGCTGAGGGTGGTGCTGCTTGAGGTGGACGAGGCGGATGAAGCGCTGGGGCTGGGGCCGGGCGGATGGGGGAACGATGTGGCCAGCGTGGTTCCGTCCAGCGTCACGGCGGTGCGGACGAGGGAGGCGAGGCGCTGGTGGCAGGCGGCCGAGGTGATGGCTACCTCGGCTTTGGTCTTGCGGACGATGACGCGGAGCCGCTCGTCGGGATGCGCCGGGTCCAGGAGGACGAAGGCGGACCCGGCTTTGAGGATGGCGTAGATGGCGACGACTAATCATGAACGTTAGCATGAGGAAGGCCATTACTGCCGAGGTCCCTCAAGACCCAGAGCCGGACCTGCATGCTGGGAGGGGGGAGTAGGTAACGGGGGCCGCTCATCTCACCTGTCCAGATGCATTTCTCGAAACAGACGACAACGAACCGCTCTGGTCCTGCTCCATGAGCTCGCAGTTGATGGGCGACGCGCTCGGCGGCATCGTCGAGGGCCGAGTAGGTCAGGGATTCGCCCGAGGATGAGGCCACAGCCTCGTCGTCGGGACGGGCACGGACATGCTTTGAGATGAGCTGATGGATGCAGGTCTCGGCAATCTCGCCATTCGTGATCTCGCCGTTCATGTTGAAGTGAAAGAATCAAGTTTGGCTTTGTGATGAAAGCAGAGGTGAATTGTCACCTTGTTGATGGTCTTTTTTTCAACACTCTCAACCCGCTTTTCAATCAGTCTTGAACTCGGCATCTGAGACATGATACATCACCCCATCTGCCGATGTATGCACCACTTGCAAGGTAGGAGATGACGGCAGTCAGCCACTTCTTGTGGCGTTCGAAGGCATGTAAACGGAGACGGGCCATCCAGAGATTCGGTGATTGCCCAGCGTCACCTGCAGGATTTATTGGTGTGGAGCACACGTCCTTTACAAGGGGGATGTCTCGGAACCGATGACTTGGTTCGATCAAGATCCCCCACATGGCTCACTATCTGCATTTCTCCACTTAGTCCCCTATCGCTTCTCCCTCTCATCGACAATTGTTGATGACGCTGCACGTGCAACGTCCATTCTTCAAGATGTCCTTCAATTAGAGTAGCCGACCGTTGAGTTTCGTACTACATCGCTAAAAGTGATTAACACAACGACCCGATCCATGTTGAGATGTGGGGTCCCCTTTATCCCCGCCAATTGCCGAGTGTGTAACAGTTGGTTTTCGTCTGCCGTATCCCCGAACCAATACCGTCCTCTCTTTCAACCCTGCACAGGCGTCCTACACGCATTTAATTAAGCCATGAAAAGACGCTATCGCGAGGAAAAGTAGTGCCATGAGCCGCCAGTTCCGAAGATAGTATCAGAATACGGTAAATGTAGCCCGCCTTGCTTTTCTACTGGTCGATACGATTGCTACATTTAATTTAGGCAACCTGCCACCACTAATCAACAGGGGCGGCTTTCCCGTCTAGAACCTACGCCGTCGATGTGGACGTAGCCCGAAACGGAGCTGTCGCCGTTGACAACGATTATCACCCAATCAGATGGCCTGCCCCTGGTGTTTGCATCTACGGCCCGGCCCGGCCCGGATGCCTCTTTTGGACATGGCGCATCACATGGAGTGACTGTGCCTACTTGGTATTGCAGCGGAATGCAAGGCAACGCCACGTGAAGCTGTGCGCCAGGTAATCTCGTCCCGTCTCTTGTAAGCACACATCGGACGACAGATAGAGGTGCTGCTAGATGGCGGGTTTCTTCCTGGATCTGGCCCACTAAGTTTCACTGACACTCGATCGGTACTACACTGATCGAGTGAGGCATGCAATCATGTGAATAATTGTAAGTTAATTCCCGATATAGACTGCGCCGCAATTTGAATCTAGAGTCTCTGCAGGTCGAAAGGCTTCATAGCTTTGTTTGCCCGGTTACGTTTCAGTATCTTAATTTATTTTCTTATTGTTTCTCGGCCGAGGCAGCCTATCAGAACAACTATCCCTCCCAAAGAAGCTAACCAAATCTTTGTCCAGCTTCAACCAATGCCGCGGAATTCAGACCATTTTTACTAGCAAATTGAAGTTCGTAGCATAAGTGAGGATTGCTAATCTATTAACTATCTACTATCTAAATTATCAAGTAAAACATTTAATCATCCTGAAAAGCTCCAAAGTAACCTGTACTGCTCAACAAGAACAGCGTGTCTATTTTTATGCGTTGTTCTCACCCTTCACCTTCTCCGGATCCGCATCCGGATCCGCATCCGCCGCCACCTCCCCCTTCCCCCTCCTCTCCTCCTCCGCCCTCTTCAGCACGCTCCTCCACTCCAGCGCCGCCGTCCCGAGCACAGTCAGACACGCTAGCACCAACCCAATCACAAACACTTTCCGCAACGCCTCATTATACGCCACGCGCCCGGCCGCCCTCAGCTCCGCCGGCAAGCCCGCCAGCACCTCCGTCGCGCCCCCCTGCGTCACGCTGCTCGCCTCGAACCCCGGCACGAGCCCCTTCATCCGCCGCACCAGCTCGTTGTCCATCACGTTCTGGCCCACCGACACGAATATCGCCGCGCCGAACAGCTGGCTGAAGAACATCAGGCTCGTGCCGATGGGCACGTCGGGCGTCGGCAGGACGGTTTGCGCGGCGAGGTTGGGCGCTTGGAAGCACAGCCCCATGCCGAAGCCGTAGAGGACTTGGTAGCCTATCCACGCGCCTTCACTGGTCGTCGGGTGGAAGGTGGTCAGCAGGCCGGCGCCGACGGCCATGATGCTGGAGCCGGCGATGGCGAGGGGCGTGTAGTAGCCGATGCGCGTGTTGGTTATGCCGCCGAGGATGGAGGCGAGGACCATGGAGAGGAGGAGCGGGAGGAGTTGGATGCCGGATTGGACGGCGGAGGAGCCTTTGATTGTTTGGAACCAGAGGGGGAGGAAGTAGACTGCAGCGAAGGTTAGCGGGGAGGCTGTGGTGTGGGGTGTGCTTGTGGTTGTCGTACCGAAGATGTATTGGGATGAGCCGATGCAGACGGTGGCCCAGCAGCCGGCGACGATGCTGCGTTGCTTGAAGATGCGTGGGGGGATGGTGGCGGTCTTGGGGAGGAGGATCTGGATGGCGACGAAGGCGAGAAGAAGAATGCCGCCAAGAGTCAACAGTGCTACAATTCGGCCGTTGCTCCACTGGAGAGTATCAGTACATGGGGTCAAATTGACATCACATCCAGGAAGACTCACTGCATAGGTATTTCCGCCCCACTGGAGTGCGAGCAGAAAGCAGATGACACCGGGGATCAGAACCGTAGTACCGAGAATATCGAGCTGAGCCAGCTTCTGTGTCCAGGGAAGCTTGGTGGTGTCTCTGTCAGGGACTTTGAGGCAGAAGGCAATGACGGCCATTGCCACGGCACCGAAGGGTAGGTTGATGTAGAAGCACCACCTCCACGTGGCACTGGAGGAAGTGAAGGCGCCGCCAATCAACGGGCCGACAATAGAAGCGATGCCGAACAGGGCGCCGAACATGCCTTGATACTGCGGACGTTTGTCCAGGGGGACAACGTACACGATGCTTACGATCTGACATGGCATCCACGTTAGCAGGTAGGGGCTCGAGTAGGAACGACAGACTTACACATCCAGCGAAGATTCCAGCGGCGCCAATGCCGGCGATTGCCCTTCCGATGATGAAGGCTGCCGATGAAGGGGCGGCGCCGCAGATGGCGGAGCCAAGTTCGAATAGCAGGACGCTTGTGAGCATGACACCTTTGACTGAGTAGAAGGTGTAGAGTTTTCCAAACAGCAGCTGGAACGAGCAGCACGTCAATGTGTACGCGCTTCCGTACCATCCAACGTCAGGCAGAGAGTGGAATTCGTCTGTTATTTGAGGAATGGCCTAGCCAAAATCTATCAGCCCATGTCCTGGTTAGGAGGACGATATTCTTACTGTTGAGATGATGAGTCTGTCAAGGGCAACGAGGAAGATGCTCAGAAAGACCGAGGCGAGCAGCAGGAAGACCTTCATGGCTGACTGTGGCTGGCATGTGCCGTCGACTGGTGGCGCATCAGGTGTGACCGCAACATCGGGAGAGGAGCTCCCCGTATTTGCTGAATGCACATTTGATTTAGCGCTTTCGGGTGTTGTAGGCCGTTGAGACTCCATGGTGATTATGATACACTCGAACGCAGCGAGTGTTATCTCTTGTAATTCGGAGCTGTGGATGAAACAACAAGGAACTCAAGATGAGTATGATCAAAATGGCGTTTCGCAACCAGATGTGGGCGAGGAAACTCTGACTTTTAAGTGCAGGGGGTAAGAATTTAGAAAGTGTTGTCCGTCGGGGTTTACTAGAGCCCGAGAGGGTTGGTGGGGGCCAATTTCTGTGTCGGGATTTTCAAACGCCCGAGGCAAAGGGCAAAGGGCAAGAGGCAAAAACATCGTTGCCCGAGCGGAGCAGGTCCTCCGCAAACCACATTTGCAATCACAGTCCAGATGTCTTTCAAGCACTAGGCTGTAATGTCGTCCCTTTTAGCCTCTTACATCGAAAAAAAAATATCAACGGGATAGCTTTGATCATATTTGAAAATTTATCCATATTTTCACCGAATGATGGAGAGAAGCTTGATCAACTGATTCGTTTCCCGACTCCATTCGCGCTGGTTGTATGATCAATTACTTCTTGGTTTGTGTCTGAGTGTCATGCCAGCCTGCCCCATTTCCGAGAAATCGGAAGAGAATATGCACCACAGCGGTCCAGACCGTCTAGTCTAAATCGTTTCCAATTAAGAATATCTTGAGGACGAAATTAAACAGTGGGAGACGTTTCTTCTATACAATAGACCCAGCAGAATTTCGTAGACAACGGTAAAAAGACTTAAAAGCTTATTCAATTTCGAAAACAGTAGCCTCAAGGCTCCCTTTTCTCCACATGTCTATGGTTTCGCCATGCATGATACCGTTAACGTAGCATTCACCAACAAGCTTCCAGCGGTTTCCAAACGGTCTTAGGATGAAAGGGACACGGGCCCCAAAGAGAACAGCAATTTTGTCCTGAGGTTGCATGTTATGGGGCCCCAGCCCGTAATAGCCGTTTCCGGTGATAAAAAAGCGCCTGTGCC
Source organism: Lasiodiplodia hormozganensis (assembly GCA_030512325.1). Taxonomy (NCBI): domain Eukaryota; kingdom Fungi; phylum Ascomycota; class Dothideomycetes; order Botryosphaeriales; family Botryosphaeriaceae; genus Lasiodiplodia; species Lasiodiplodia hormozganensis. The sequence goes on from JAUJDW010000041.1 coordinate 186,176, forward strand.
TGCAGACCATTGACGCCTGTTCTTGAAAGAAAAGTACAGACATTTGTTCGTCCTTGGAAGCAGCGAGAGCAGATTTCAGGTGGTTCGTGCTAAGCCTCGCTGGCACCAAACTCTCTATCCCATTCTGGCTACACAATCCCCATAAAAGAGCTAGCGAGTGTTCAAGATTACCGTTGGGAATATAGGGATGCTCTCGCCCTCGTGAGGACCACAAAAAATTCTCCGCGGTCAGCGTGTCGCAGTAGGCTTTCCAGGAAGGTATTCCAGTGGGATAAAGATTTTGCTTGTTGTTGCATAATTCATTCCAGATATCAATGATTGGGCTCTGGTAGTTGTGGTCCAGGTCACCGCGATGACCTGGCAGAAATGAACGCATCCGCAAGTGATGGGACTGGCTTAGAACGCTGTCGAAAAGAATGCCTTCAGCATCTAGAACTCGATCGCTGTTGCGAAGCTGAAAAGAAGGCCGGGTATCTCGCCCAGCGGAAAAGCAATCCTTTCCATCTAAACTCAAGCATGCGGTTCTACCAGTGGTATTCCAGTCTGGAACCCATGACGGCAGGTGGGGTCGGCTAAAACTTGGTTCCCTAAACACAGTCGAGAGAACACCCAAAGGATTCTTGGTGTGAGGGTCCCGCAAAAGAGAGACAGCGATATCTCTGTATGTTTTCCAGATTGGTGCGGTGTAGTCGATGTCGATATGGATCCGTGAAGCACAGGGGTGACTGAGCAGCGCAAAGACTTTGTCCCGGGCATCCGAAGCCATGTGGGTCCGTGTGAGATGAAGGAGCCTGAGAAAGCCAGCGTTATGGTCGTGCCAGAATTTGTTCGTCATGCGCCTGATCCATGATGATTGCAGTGAAAGCGTGTTTCGAAGTGCTGAACTTTGCGCGTTGATAAATGCATTGGCGAAGACAATCTTTGACCATTCGATCTGCTCACGGCCACAGACGACCATTGCCTTCTTCGACAGCCCGACTTCCTGTAGCACCCATACTCTTCTGAACCATGGATGCTTCAGAACGAGGGAAAGTGAAGGTGACTCTTCTCTAAAAGCACTGAAGAGTGAGGCAGTGGTGCTAGAAAAGAAGGCTCTGCTCGGTTCCGGATAACTAGGTATCTGTTCAACAGGCCCAAAGCTCGAATGGATTCTTTCAATGAGACGGAATGCAGCAGCAGCATGCTCAAAGCCCGAGTCTAGCCAGACAATGACCTTGGAAGCTTGCTTAAATATGTCCTTCATGATGCGGACTTGGGCACTCCGCTCATTTGTATCGTTTTGGTTGATGCAGATAGCGTCAATCCAAACCGACTCTTCATGATCCCGACTTCGTATTCTCTGAAGAGCAGCGAAACTACTTTGCGTGACCTGCATAATATGTCCATCGCACTCGATGCGCTGAAGTTCTCTTTGTTTTCCCCAGGTGTAAGAGACTGCTCGATAACGAGGGTTTTCGGACAAGTTCACATGGATCAGGCTACTTCGGATGCGTTGACCAGGCTCCCCAGGTAAGACTTTGAGAATACGGATGGTGTCTGTGCGTTGCAGAGGCTTGTAAGAGAAGGCTGCGGCCCGATGCACACGTCTCCCGACCTTGCGGCACCGCCACCATGCGGCCCGTCGTACGGATGTCGGTGCGCTGAACATCTCGGTGGCAGTGGGTCTCGACCGGCGGTGGCGAGGAAGACCAAGGCTCAAATTTCAGCCTCGTGCAAAGTTTTTAGTCTAGTCACGCACCTCGCTACAGGGATTATGTCGATCTATGCCACTTCGGGTCGTGCGGCGAGGCGGCACAAGAATACATAAATTATGGAAGAGGTGTCTACTTTTTGTATCTCCCCTCCAGATATCCATTCTAAAAACTGCTAAAGAAAGCGTAGAATGATCCATAAGCTATCTGCGGGGCAGTGTAGAATATATATGGGCCAGGGGGTTGACAAAGAACAAACAAGACAGGCGAATATGATGGATTCCTCCCAATACTTCGTAAACTATTTTTAGCTTACTCTAGGATCTTCGCTCACCTCGCCGGCAGTAGTAGCGACTTTTGGCGACCTACCAACAGGAGAAGAACTACTGCGTAAGCGACGAGGACGTCTATCTAATAGCAAGGACTTTAAGCTGCGGAAGAAGCTTAACACCATTCTCAACTACGCGGCGTCGATACCTTGCAATTTTCTATCGTGGTTCTATCCGGCGCCCTTATCCATTGGGAAAGTCCTTCAAGCGCATGTCAGCCATAGTATAGTGGTTATGCTCGTCGTAGAAGCTGGTCAAACTCGTGTTGCATTGGGCAGGATACATAGCACCCACAACTACAAGAATGTCATCGTGGCCAGAGGCAGGACGATGACTCCACAGAACTCAGCAAGGAGGCCTGGACATCATACCAAAAAAGGAGGTCATCCCGATGACTAGTCGAAGTTGATGTTGTCACTCGTGGATTCTTTCCTTAAAGATCAGAACAGGAAAATCGACCCATGGACCGACACGCCAAGAGGGCGCACGGTCCGTAAGAAGACATAAATAAACAGATAGATGTGTTGAAAGCCTCTGCATCATGTGGGAAAAATATCACAGCACTAGCTCCCGTCGGACCGCGCTTGATAGCTATCCCTTACAACCTCAACTCTGGAGGATATCCAGGACATCGGTTGTAAAATGCATTGCCAAACTTCCTTTTCGAGCTCATGGAGGACGTATGATTTGGCTGTTCTCGTGAGGTATCATATTATGGACAGGGAGCGCGGGCTATCTTCTCTCTCCTGATTAGTACTAGCGGACGCTTCTACGAGTTCTCTTTTCGACCGCCTTATCATGCGTCACAACTCCCTGAATGCACAAGCCTCGGGGCGTGCTTCATTGCAAACCAGGGTCGGACCGTCGTACCGCCTTTCCTTCCGCCGCTCCTTCCTGTTACTCTACTCCATTTATTAGTGTTTCGAAACCTGGCGAATACGAACCACTACACTAGCATCGAAACAAGTAGGTAAACCTAGAATAGCGGTAATAACTCACGGAGAACATGGCTTTTACTGAACCGCGTCAAATTCGAGTGACGATTTGTGGTACCACGTGTGCATGATTCTGGTGCTCTCCCCTGACTGGCCACACAATGCTGCTGTATAAGAGGACTGCCAAACTGCATTCCACCACATCGTCTAGCAAGTCTCAAAGAGCTAGCACTTACAATGAAGTTCTCGTCCATCCTCTCCATTGCGGCCATTGCGGCCACTGCCGCACACGCCCGAGAATACAACTTTACTCTGTACAGCGAATCAGAGTGCGGAGGCACTGCTGTCGAGGTCCAGGGCAAATTTCCCACCAACTCGAACGCCACGGCTTGCCTGCCCATCCCGGATGTCCCTGAGAACTTTCAGCTCGGGTCGATGAAATGGTCCAGCGGCCTCGGCTGCACTCTGAAGGTTGGAGTAAGCGACACTTGTGAAGGCAACTGGTGGACCGATGGGCCTCTACTTGAAGGTTGGATTTGGCCTAATGCAGATCAATGCCTCGAGTAAGTCGACACCTCCAATTGGAAAACTATGGCCTGTGCGCTGATTTCAACGTAGTCCTTGGTTCGACAACTACAACACAACGCCGGACAAATGGCCGAAGGTCAAGTACTACAAAGCCACTTGCTAAGCAGGTGTATCATGGCTATGTGGGGGGATTTGGTTGTTGTTGTATTGGAGACGTCTATCCGATGTGGACTGTTGGTGCGAAACGACTGGGGCATGCAGACGATCGCGACCTTATATAGGTGTTTGATACACAGCTTTATGAAGCCTGCTGCCCCTCTATCCAAATTCCAGACTCATGTTGTTCCGCCAATTTTCATGATCCCTGATTCATTAAAGAAGTGCCTGGGTGGTAGTTGAGAGAGGCGTGTGAGCTGTGCTATACCATCGGCTTGGCCGACGATGAAGGCGCTTCATCCAAAGTGCGCCGAGTGCTCAGCCAGCGGGTTAGTGATGACTCGGTCAGCGGGCCCATTGCACAGAAGCCAAGCTTGCGAAAAGATTGCTATATGAAAAAGGCCCATCAACGTGGAATGGATAGCAGCACCTCTTCGAGTATCCTTATTGGAGATTCTCAAGCACTAATTTACAGGTATTAAGGTAAGCCGACTTTCTAAAACTCTCAAAAATACGTATAAGGACACGATGCTTCGTTGGACTAATACTGCCAGCACCAGAAACGGTAGCTCTGTTGTCTACAGATAGCAATTTTTTGCAACTCCTGAGCGCAAATCTCCGGAGGTGTAGGATTGAGATTGTGTCATATGAGAAATGCACAAGGGCACATTCTTGTTGGCATCTTGGAATAACCCTTTATTCAATCAAAAAATAGCTCTTATAGACTCCCCGCCAACCTCGCCGCCACGGCCGCCATCCCCGGCGGCCTCCCCACCAACAATTCAACCGCCTTCGCTACGGTCACGATTTCATCATCAGGGTTTCTCCCCATCAGTTGCTTTAATGCACCAAGATCCGGGTTTGCTCTCACCAACAGCACGCCGTCTTCATTCTTGTTTTCCAGGGCTACCACAAACACACTGAGCCCTGACATCTGGACGCCGCGGCCGAGAGTGTGGGCACGGTGCTTGTCGATAGCGGCCTCGATTCTGGGGCTGGAAGGAAAGATGCGGGAGTGCAGGTCAGATTGGTCGTCGAGGTAGCCGATGCGAAGGTCTGGGCGTGCGCGCAGCTCAAGGTGGCAGCGCTCGACGCTGGCGGCGAGGGTCGGAGCCTGGTGAAATTCGAGGCGAACGATGGTAGTGGAGGGGAGGTGGTGCAGGAGAGAGGAGGTGAAGTATCGGGCAACGGCGGTGAGGTCGTCGTTGCCGCTGAGATCGTAGATGAGGTAGTTCAGGTGGATATGCTTGGGAGAAGCTGCTGCTGTGGGGATGTTGTCCATGATGATATAGAGGTCTCCAGCGGTGTCAACCTCTGAAGATATGTTGAGGTGGTGCTCTGGACGAGCTGCTGCACCTCCTTTTTTTCCACCTTCACCCTCATCTTCTCCCGCCGTCGCCGCACTCTCATCATCTTCATCTCTGTCATCCAAGTCCTCAACCCTCACCCTCCTCATCTCCCCCTCAACCGCCTCCCACACCCTCACCCTAACAGCCTCCACCTCCACCCTCTCCAACGCCAACTCCCCACCACCCTCCTCAACCTCCAAATCCTCAGGCACACGCACCCTCCTACCGCCCCCACCTCGGTCAAACCACACGAAAACCGGCCCATCCTTCCCCGGCTCCTCCTCCTCTGCCCCCACCGCCAACAACACCACCAACCCCCTCGGCTTCTCATACGCCGACGCCGCGAATCCGGGAATCCTGGCCGCTCCCGGCCCGCTCCGCGCCCGGATCTCGCGCCGCTGATGCTCGACGCACGCCAGCACGTCGGGCACCACGCCTGCGTCGTACACGTCGATCCTGCGCGCAGTGCGCAGTGCGGGCAGCTCATCGGGCCCGCTGCCGCCGAGGAGATGGCGTACGGCGGACAGGGCGGCGGCGGCCGGGTCGGTGGTGGTGGCCGGCGCCGCGCTGGTGGTGGTGGTGTAGATTTGGAAGGATGTCGCGGTTGGTGGTGGTGACGATGAGTTGCTGCCGAACCACACGGCGTGGGCGGGCTGCCCGGCGTGGTCGGTGGTGCGGGCGGCGTGCCAGATTGGGAGCGGCGTGGCAGCAAGCAGGCGCTTGCGGGGTGGGAGGTTGGTGGTGGTTGGTTCGGGGGCGGACATGGTTGTGGTGTGGTGGGATGGGGGGTGGAAGGGAAGGAAGAGAGAGAGAGTCAGGCAGGTAGGGATGTCGTAATATAGCTGCGATTACAAGCATAAGCGAGGCCGGTCTTTTCATGCAGGCACCGACAGGGTACTACGTCAAGACACACCCCCAAGCTTCGGCCCGCTTGCTTAATTCAGCCCGCCCCCAATAAAACCCCGAGCTAAGAAGCAGCAACGCCAATGCAGTACCAGTACCCAAGCCAGAACTGGGTATCGCACCCGCTCCCATCCTCCCCCAGCACCGCATTCCACGCATACAATTCCGCCGCCGTGATCCCATTCTCCTCGGCGAACAGCGAGCAGTAATCCCCCTCGGCGGCCTGCGCATACTTGTTGCAATTACTAACAATGCTATTCTCCTGCGTCGGCGACGGCACCACCGCCGCCGTCGTCGTCGTACTCGCAGCAGACGTCGTCGTCGTCGCCGCGGGCGTCGAAACAGGCGCGTCCGTCGTGCCGACGCAGTACGCGTACCCGGCCCAGAACCCGGTCGAGCAGTCCTCCGACACGGCTGGGTTCCACGCGAGGAACTGCGCGGCGCTGATGAGATACGTCGTCTCGACCGAGGCGCAGGAGTCGCCGTCTGTCATGCGTTTCGTCAGTGAGAGGGCGTATATATTGCGGGGAGGAGGCTGCGTCGTCTTACCCTGTGCTATGTACCACGCGTTGCAGTTGGCCGGCTGCCCCGTCTGCGTCGGGCCCGGCGCCGTCGTCGAGGGCACGGCGGTGCCGGTTTGCGTGCCCGTCGTGGGTGGCGCCGTCAGCGTGCCAGTCTGCGTCGTGGTGGTGGAGTTGTCGTCGCCGTCGCTGCAGCCGATCAGGTCGACGTAGTCGTCGGTGCGGACGCAGTACTGGTAGCCTGCAAACGTCAGATGATGCATGCAGGTTGTGCTGAAAGTGCTTACCGAGCCAGAGCCCGCTGCAGTCGGCGCCGACGGCGGGGTTCATGGCGTAGAACTGGGCGATGGTGAGGCAGGTGTAGTCGAGCACGTCTTGGCAGGTCAGCCCGGCCTCGACGTCGTAGTAGTATGTGCAGTTCGCCACTGCACCGTCCTGCCAGGCGCTGTCAGCTGGATAGTTGCATTAAAGGGGAAAACGTACTCTGATGGGCGCAGACGTCGTTGTGGGGATTGCCGGCGCTGGCACGTCAACCCAAATTGCGCAATAGCTGAGCCCGGTGGAAAGACTGCAGTTGGCTGACGATGCATTGAGCGACGGGTTCCAGTAGGTCAGATCTGTCACGCTGATGCCCCAGAATCCGGCCACAATGTCACACTGCGTTGTGCCATCCACTGCTGCGTCTGGGAACTGGTAGTCGTCTCCGTCCATGTAGATGTTGCAGTCCCGACGAGTGCCCGAAGCGAGTGGTAGCCCTGTTGAGGTTGTCGTGTTGGGCGTGAAGGTGGCATCCGGCCAGCTATCCCATGGAATCATCTTTGGCCGTCAGTTGCTACTCTCGTAAACAGAGATGGGTGCTTACAGAGTATGTTGGCGTGGCTGTGACGTATCCGGGACGGCCGGAATAGGTGTTTACTGAGCATCACCGTCGTCAGCAAACAGGAAGCAAGCTGAAAGTATATACCATCACTTACTGTCGCCTACCGCCTCCACGCAGTAACTTTCGTCTGCGTAAAGATTAGTGCAACTGTGCAAATTGTTGTTAGCAAATCCATCTGGCACAAAGAGGGAGGCGGCTTACTTCTCATTGATTGCAGGGTTCAAGAAAATAAAGTCTTCGAGGCTGATTCCAAACTTGAGGGTGAGGAGGTTGCAGTAGTCTCCAGCAACAGCTTGGTAGTACTGTCCACACTCTGTGTTGGTTCCATCCGCCACATTGGTCGGCACAGGTGCCGGGGTTGTTGCAGTCGTGGCTGTGAAGGTCTCGTTGGGCGTGATATACTTCTGGCCAGGCTCATTGATGCACACTTCAAAGCCGATGCTGCTGTTCAGGTTACTGCAACCTGCGTTGATCGAAGGGTTCCATGCATGTAGCTGCACAGTCGATATACTGTTCGCTGCCGCCATCGAATCGCAAGTGTCGTTCTGCTGTACGGTGTACACGCTGCACGTATTCACGAGGCACAGGTCCCCTGTCGTGGGGAAGTCGTTGCACCATGCTGGGAGATTGTTGTCAGTCATCAACCACATGGTGCCGATTCCCTGCGATTTTGCTATTGAGTGGCAATCATCGCCGCTCTGGATTGAGTATGTCTTTCCAGCACACGTCGGCGTGGGTGATGGTGTGGTCGATGTGCTCGTCCTGGAAGACAGTCAGTTTGCGAAATGGATCAGGCAGGGCAGCACTCACAGGAACGAGAGAGTTGTCGTGCTCAGAGGCAGACCTGTGACCCCGCAGCTCGATGTGAGTTGCTGATAGACAGACTGCGCCTGCAGCATCGACCCGTCGTAGTAGGGGGATCCTGCAGCGAACTGCAGAGCTTTGACGGCGCAGAGGTCGCATGCAGACGAGTTTCCGCCGCCTCCAGATGCAGCCGCAGCTCCCAGCACTGCATTGCAGTACCGCCCCGAGTCCATGCGGCATGTCTGGTTGTAGTTGTACCGCACGAGGTTTGGCACCGTTTCGATGGGGGCGCTCTCGTTGTATGCATCCGTCCAGGGCACATCGTGGCAATTGCCGAAGATGCCCGCTTCCCAAGACTCTAGGGATTTGTCGCAGTCCGGCGTGCATGCCGACTTTAACAGTGTGTCATTGTAGTAGTTGCCAGGCCTGAAGGTAAAGACGACGGGGATGCACTGAAGGTCCGCCATCCAGGCATTTCCGCACGCCTGTGAAGCGTTCGCCGGCACAGATGCATTGGAGAAGATTTGCAGGGCTAACGCCCTGAACGCAAAGGAACCGACAAACAAAAAAATGAATAGCATGACGGCAGCGAGATGAAGACTGAGGATATGAAGGAATGACGAGTATGGATTTTGCGAAGAGAGCGGATGAACCTCGACCTTCGCTGAATACAAGGACAGTAAATTCATAAAAATTTGTAACATGATATTGGGTTGCCTCCGTCTCTGACTGCCGACCACGGATGTCCAGGCGATGGTGCCTGGCCGAAGGATCGCAACCGCTGTTCAAAAAGTCGTGTGCCTGCAAGGTACCACCGTTCCGGGATCAGGTTGGCGAGTGGGGGCTGCGCGGTTGAAGTCTGAGCTGCCTAATACGGGTAGAAGCCGGGCCGGACCGTGCCAGGCGTAGCCTCCGCTCCGCTAAGCTCGTGTTGTGGCGTTGCTTAGCCCTGATAAGAATACTACAAGCCCTACTACTCAGCCTTAGCCAATCTACCCCGCTCCACTATGCAAATTACACAATGCCTGTCTGAAGGGTCAAATGACACTCCACCCATCCGCAAGAAGCAATGTCGCCTCGAGCTGTGTGCCCTTTGCTGCACCACCCGTTCACTGTTTCAGCCCCCAACATCCCAAAAGTACTATATGTCTTTCTTTCTAATGCAATCCTTCAATATTGCATCGGAGCTGAGGGTTGCGAAATGCCCAGAAATGGCTGTTGGTCAAGTTTCCATGCACCACTGTCAGCCGAACCCACCACGAGACCCTCAATGAGTCGGCTTTCAACGACTTTCTCAGCATGTCGGTTCCGCTCTTCGCTTGAAGGATTCAATACCATGTGCTAGATGATATGAGCCCTGTTCTGGTCGGTAAGGCGGTCCGCCGCCCTGTGATGGCATATTTGGTACCACTCTGATCCCGCTGGTTCTCCCTCGAAGACACACCCGAGCTCTTTGCTCTCCTCGCTCCTTCTCAGCTTTCATTGAATCATGGTTCCATACAATCGAAGATCAATCGTTTCTCTTTCCGCTGTCTCCCTCTTCTTTTTTCTGCTGTTCAATGCGGTCTTGGCTTTACCATCCGGCCTCAAGCCGCGGTCTGAAGATGTCCAACCGACCTGCGAAAACCCTGCGTTCCCTTCGTACTTTGACTTCTCCGTAAAGTCCCGATCTGACGACCCTGGGAAATGCCCCAATGTCTCTCGGCTTTTCCGCAGGGAGTCAGCAGATGCCGATGACTACTCCTGCTCGGAAACCAAGCCATGCAAGAACGGTGCCTGTTGCCCCAAGGCCACTGGGCAATGCAACTATGGACCAGACGCGTGTGGCACAAACGGAGAATCCCCCAATGACGTCTGCTGGAGCAACTGCGATGCTCATGCCGAGTGCGGCAGATACTCCGACCCGCCCGGCAAAGAATGCCCTCTCAATGTTTGCTGCAGCGAGTACGGCTTCTGCGGAATGACGGACGAGTTCTGCGCCCAGACGGACGATCCGGACACAGGCTGCCAGAGCAATTGCGAGCAGCCAAAGTCTGGCAAGTCTGACACAGACGTCCAGAAGCGCATCATCGGCTACTACGAGTCCTGGGCGCACGACCGCAGTTGCCAGGGCATGGATTTCAAGGATATCCCCGTCGAGAGCTTAACCCACCTCAACTTTGCATTCGGCTACATCACTCCCGATTCCTTCGAGATCGCACCTATGGAAGGTGTCGATGCCAAGCTGTTCTCCGACTTCACTGCGCTCAAGAAGCGCAACTCGGGGCTCAAGGCCACCATTTCACTCGGCGGCTGGAGCTTCAACGACAATGACACATCAACCCAGCCCGTCTTTTCGGACTTGGTGTCGTCGTCCTCGAATCGCCAGAAGTTTATCAACAACCTTTTCTCATTCATGCGACACTACGGCTTCGACGGAGTTGACTTTGATTGGGAGTATCCCGGAGCACCTGATCGCGGCGGTCATGACGAAGACGGCGAAAACTATACCCTGTTGATGAAGGAGTTGAAAGACGCAATCGCAAAGCAGCCCGAGGATTACGAAGTCTCTTTCACAGCACCAACTTCCTACTGGTACCTGCGGTGGTTCGACTTGACCAACATGATGAAGCACGTTGACTTCATGAACCTCATGTCGTATGACTTGCACGGCGTCTGGGATGCCGATGATCCAATCGGCAGCCATGTTTTGGCTCATACCAATCTTACCGAAATCAAGCAATCCCTCGACCTTTTGTGGCGTAATGACGTGGACCCAGGAAAGGTCAACCTCGGCCTGGGATTCTACGGCCGTTCTTTCCAACTGGCCGATAGCTCTGTAAGTTGCCCAGACCAAAGGTTGAACCTGAACTGACCATCAGCAGTGTTGGCAGCCTGGATGCCTCTTCAAGGGCGGTGCGACCAAAGGGGCGTGCTCGAAGAACTCGGGCACCCTGACGTACAAGGAAATCATGGACGTGATCGATACTTATAACGTATCGCCCTTCTACGACAAGGAAAACGCCGTCAAATACATCACGTGGAACAAAGACCAATGGTACCTCATCCCTCCAAACTACCTTGAACCGCTGGCTAACCCCACCCAGGGTTTCCTACGACGACAAAGATACCTTCCAGCAAAAGGTCAAATTCGCCAACGACCAAGGGCTTTCAGGCCTCTTCATCTGGGCCGTCGACCAAGACACAACCGACCTCGCCGCGCTCCGCGGCGTTTTATACCCGAACGAGCTCAAAGCGTTCAACAGCGAGGCCGACAAGGCCGACTACTGGAAGGAGAGCGGCGGCGGCGACTGCCGCGTGACCGAGTGCGGCGGCAGCTGCAAGGCGGGCGAGGTGCCCATCACGACGCAACCGTGCGGCCAGTCGACGGGCTTCTGGGGCGGCTACCACTCCGACAGCGCCGACAGCACCCTGTGCTGCCCCGTCGACGCCGCGCCCGACAAGAAGAACTGCCAGTGGCACGGCAACCCCCCGCTCTGCGACGGCCAGTGCGACCCGGGCCAGGTCGCCCTGGAGTCGAACAAGTGGGGCGACCACGGCGACTACTGCACCGACGGCCTGAAGTTCTACTGCTGCGATGTCCCAGACGCCAAGGCGATTGATTGCAGCTGGAAGGATTCGTGCTCGTCGGATGAGACGCTGATGACGTTCGAGGGCTCGTTTCTGGAGACTATTGCTGACTTCTCTCAGTTCTTTGGTCTGGTTGGCGAGGCGCTGGCCGAAGTGCTTGATGCGTATGACTTGGATTTCGGAAAGATGTTTTGCTGTTCCAATGAGGAAGCCAAGAATTGGAAGAACTGCGCCTGGGCAGTGAGTCCTCTGCTGCTACTGCTGCTGAGGGGTTTGAGCTGATACCAAGCAGGGCACAACCGGAAAAGGTATCTATAGCTGCGATGATAACCATTGTGCTACCGGCCACCAGGTGGAGCTCGCAAAGAGCGAGTATGGTGAAGGCCAAAATTGTTTCCCTCAGTAGGTTCCCTTCTCTCTACCAAATGTGTCAAGACTCTAATGTTTCGTAGCCTGGAACGGACACGTGCATTCTGCTGTGACCCTGAGAGCGGCAAGTCACCATTCTTGCCGGTGCCTTTGGAGTATCTGTTCCCCAATCCGCCCAGTGATGACGAGGCGAATCCGGAATTCAAGCTCGAAACCGACGACACTTGGGGAACCGGGGAGGATGAGGGCACTGAGGGAGATCCTAACGTAAGAATCACGTCCATTATATATGATGTTTCCTATAACTGATGGAAATAGAAATCGGCGTTCGGGTTCGTTATCATCACTTCTCCCGAAGAGATACAACAGTCCTTGGACAAACGAGATGGCTCCCATTGGGAAGTTTTCGACTGTTTCAACTCCATCAGCGAGGAAGAGCAGACCGTTCGGATGGTATGCACAGATTACTCGGAAGACAGCAACTGCAACAAAATATATCTCGGCCACGGCGTGCCTGGTACCATCCTGGAGATGCCAGATGGAGTAAGTAGAAGTTTGCCGAACTATTTGCGGATATACGGCTGACAAAACGTAAAGTGCGGGCCAGGAAAGTACGCTGTTGCGAAAAACATGACCGTCTCCGAAAACCAGGAGCTGCCGCATCATATTCGCAAGCGAGATCTCATTGGCCGGGAGATCTACGACTTGACCTTTGACTATGACTTCGCAAGAGTCCCTCGCGATCTTGGAGAAAGTCTGATGCGCATCGACTTCTCCAATGAAGAAGGCTATTGGAACAACGTCGTCAACAAGGCTGGAGAAACGAAACGTAAACGCTCTCTTGAGGAGGTTGGCAGAAACCACAAGCGCTGGCTTGAGGACGAATGGCGCGATGATGTGCATTTCGGGGCGCTAGATAAGCATGAGATACACAAGCGGTGGTTTGGAAGTGGCGTCATATCCTGGTTGAAGAACCTCATCACCACGGGGACTGCCAAGGTTACCGAGGAACTCAACCACCAGGTGGACGAGACCATCACCGCCATTCTGGTTGACGAACAGTGGGGTCCCTGCCCCGTAGGCCCTGCCACTGTAAGTTACCCCTGGTGGTGCAAGAAAAAGATGATGGCTGACCTAGACCGTCTCAGGCGCAAGCAAACATCAAAGCAGAGATATCGGCTCATCTCCAAGTGGACACCAGCTTCGGAATCACCATCATCACAACACTCAATCTTCCGAATCCCCCAGACCTCAGTCAGTCGTACTTGTATTTCAAGAACAAAGGCTCAGTCACTGCCAGTTTCTCACTCGACGCGGTCGCATCTTTGACTTACGACTCGGGAGATATAAAGATGATCGGGCTGGATGACTTCCCAGGGGCGACTTTCAGGGTTCCCGGTAGGTAGCGAGTTTTCATTCCGAAGCAAGCCTTGCTCACGTTGCGTAGGTATCGTCACAGTAGGCCCCAATATTGCAGTCTACGGATCCCTTTCGGCATCATTTGTTGTTGCCGGCCACTTGGACGCCCAGGTCAACATCGCGTCTTGGGAAACACAACAAACGTACCCGCAGGAGTCTGGATACGAACCAAAAGCCCTCGAGGATCCAAACCGCAGTGGCTCTCAAACACTTGGAACGCCCGAGTTCAATTGGGAAGTGTCTGCCTCCGGCCAAGTCGAGGTTCACCTGAAACCTACCGTGACCTTCGGTATTGTTTTCGATGACAGATGGAAGGTTGACAATGCCGCCGTACATCTTGTTGCTGACGGATCTGTGGTATTCTATGCGAGTGCTGCAACTGGTAGCGATTCGAGCACATGTCCCTTCAAATACGGCATCAACGCTCAAGCGCAGCTTTACGCCCAGCTAGATGCACCAGACCTCTTTGGCTGGGGAGGCACCACCAGGATACCAATTGCAGAGCTGCCCGCAAAAGACATAACACCAGGCGGAAAAGGCGAGATCTGCCCGGCCCAGGAACCCACCAAGCGTGACGTATTGGCTCTTAGAGCCCCATACCAGACACGGCAGCCGGATGCTCTCAATCACTCGAGATATGTTCCAGCACTGGATCCATGGGGAAATGCATTACCGGCAGCTTTGAGCTTCATCGAACCTGCTGGTTCTCTATCAAAGCGCGAGAACCACGTTATTCCGCCCATGTTCACGATCCCCGACAAGTACAAAAAGTGCCCTGGTGGTGGTGGTGAAACACCCGGAGAGGCGTGCGAGCTGTGCTACACCATCGGCTTGGCCGAAGATGACGACTCCTCGTCCAAGGCACGCCGAGCACTACTAGAGCGAGATGGTGATGATTCATCCTGCCCGTATATTCCGCCCCCTCCGGATGCACTCTGCACGGAAGCCAAACTTTCGAAGAGGGTACTGTACGAAACAAAGATGTACTCGTGGAACGGCCAGGCGTACCCCTTCTCCGAATATCCTCAATGTGGACTCTACAGCACAGATCTGCAAGTTTCAAAGTAAGACAAACCACTATCAGTGTTCTGATTAGCATGTTGACGCGCAACCAGGTGGTATATGCCAAGTAACGACCGGACACAAGCATGCACTCCAGCCATCGTGAAGAACAGCATCCGCAACAGTGACAAGACGGTCGCCGGAATTAGCGTTAGTAAATTTGCTACCGACCATGTCTTCGAGGTTGGTATCATTACCATGTTCCTCCAGTGGCTCTCCGGCACCTCAAAGAACTACGCAAACGGTGGACCCATCCCCTTCCCTGCCGGCTGGACCGCAGCAGACACGGCGTGGGTCGAGCAGGTGCTCGGGGTTGCGCAGACTGGCAACAACAATGGCTTCCTCTTCCAGTACAACGGCAACAACTGGGACTGGCTCGACCACGTCGCGTCCGAGGCTCTCGGCAGCGCCATCACCAGGGAAACACGCGGCCTGCTCGCCGTCCTGCTGCAAGACGTCAACTCGGTCAAGAAGGACTGGACGCAGGGCAACCAGGTTTCGCCGCCGCCAACGACGGGCTCGCAGTCGCGCGCAACGCAGGACGTGCGCAACTCGGCCTCCGTCTTCCAGTACCTGCAGCACGCCGACATCCGGCCGCGCTGGACGCAGCCGTCCAACGAGGTCGAGGCCATCTGCGACGCCTTCGACTCGGCCTTCACCTGGGGCCAGTCGCCCCAAGGCACCACCGAGCCGACCGGCCCGCAGCGGCCCAACACAGTCACGAGCTGGGGGCTCCGCACCCTGTGGTGCTACTGGATCGACAACCACATCGACCGCGCCCAGCGCAACATCGCTAGCTACCTCGCAACCTCCCAGGCCGTCCTCAACAGCTTTGCCGGCGGCCAGAGCCAGGTCGCCGCCCAATTCATCACCAACCACATGACGCCTGGCACCGGCCTGGCCAATGCGAATCAGATGCATTTCCCGCGCGCCGCCAATTGGGCCAACAGACCGTTGCCAGGGACGAACAGTGCGGCGAGCACCTCGAGCAGATACATGTTGTGGGGTGATAGCCGAGTTGGGGGGACGAATAACGCGTTTGGTCCGCTTGGTGTATGAGAAGGCGGTGGGAGTCATGGGAAAAGCATTGCAATAGAACGCATATAGCTACTAAGTAGAGTGATGAAGTCTAAACGTCTCCGCGTTCCGCCGTTACGAAACTCAGTTGATATTCAAAGCCGGGGTTCTGCCCATGACAGATCGTCTCAACCTTCTTATAGCCTGATGAGTAATTTCACGAATTAACGGTTCCGAGACTGCGGGCCAGCCGCCTCATTCTTCCAGCCGCCCCCAAAACCCGTTCCCCTGGCCACGTCGCGGCCACAACCCTGTCCACGGCCTCATCGACCCCACATATTCTGCGGGGTATCGGTAATGCGTAGAGATGACGCTGCCGCGTCATTATGATCACGAAATTAGGGCAGGTCGGGAGATTTGGATTTGCATGCCCGCTGTAAAGATTCGGCTTCTACGCTGTGGTATCATTTCCAACATACATTTCGTGCTATCATAGAGTAATAAATACAAAATACTTGTGGTGATTGTTTGCGAGAATCTGTTCTTGAATCAAGGAAATAATTTGCGTTCTCCATTGGAGGGGCTCTGTCCCCTATATGGTAGAGCTCAATCTTCCGGGTGCTGCAGGGGATAATCATGCGTATCTCGATGCGGGGGGTGAGTGACAACTACCCTGTCCTTCGTTACTAACGATTGCTCTGAGACATTGTTCGCTTTCGCCGTCGGATCCGGCCAACGTCGAGTCTTTGATGCCGACCGTGATTGCTGTCCGCTCGATGGGATATCGGAGAGCTGGTGGTGCTGGGAATATTTTGATTGCTGTGAGCTCAATGTTCCATCGCGCCAGCTGGTCCAGAGAGCTTTCATGGAGGGCATGTTGGACGCGATTATGGCAACGTTGATCTCGAAAGAGGAAATGATGATCATCTTGCCCAATGTCCAGGTGAAGTCGGGACTTCTGGAGAATTCGAGCAGCACCACAAGACGAAGCGCGGAGACGAGAACGGCGGCACCACCTGTGCAGATGACACTGAGCACTTGAAGCTTCCGGCGCAGGGTCATCTGCAGCTTCCAGACTGTATGAATTGGAATGATGAAGATGACAATGTCCAGCGACAGCATCTGCAATATGCCGTCAGCTACTGGGATCCTCAGAGCATATGCTGGTATCCTTACAAGGGAGTATGGAACAAAGTAAGTGACCGAGCTGTTGAGGCAAATGGTGTCGGGGTGTTTTGCCGGGTTCCAGAATGCTTCGAGGGGAATGCATTGAAGGCAATAGAGTAGCCATATTCCCACCGTGCAGAGGGCATTGCCCACCATTGTCATGTAAATGAGGATGCGAAAAGATGGAACGTGGGAGAGACGCATGTAAAAGAGTAGGAAGCCCATTTTGAGGTGGAAGTGCATCCAGATGTAGTAGATTTCAATGGCAAAAAGTCCCTAGTTATTCTTGTATTAGAAGTGCTTTATTGGAGTATTTCAATGAAAACATACCTTGAGGAGCCGAGTGATGTAATCAGGGTGCTCAGTTTGCACCTTTACGATGTGCAGGCCGGCGCCATATTTGAGGAATACGTACAGGATAGCTTGTAGTCCTGCGTTGAAGAACTACTACAGGTCAGCTTTTATACATCATGTACAGGGAATGACCAACAAGTAATGTGATAGAGGCCCAGTCGTCCAAGCCGAATGATTTAATGAAGAGCCGTATGTAGGTTCGAGCAACCGTAGTGATTGTAGCAATAGCGAAAAGCGGTGTGATTGTCCAGTAGCAAAGCGGCTGAAGTGTCGATAGCGACATGGTGTACATCTATTGTCTGCATGTAGCGTACAACAGGGAGGTGTCGAGTTTTGGGTCCAACGCATAGCGGAAGCTGCTCCAGGGCTTCTTAGACCCCGGCCAGACCTCGACCCAAGTGCAACCGGCACGGGACGTGATTCCGCTGCCAGGGGACTGGCTCCTTACCACGGAGAAAAAGTCGTCGTCGGCAGTGTTTCATGCGCGGGCGCCAGCAGTCTGGATCCTAGTGCGGCACAGTGCGGCGTGGTTGAGCAGGGATGTGGCACGGCACAGAACCGAAAACGTCTGTCTTTGGGGCTGTAGCTCCCCCAAACGGGGTCAATGCTGTAATTGCATGGCGTGAGTGACAGGGCAGCCGGCTAATGCAGCACCCCGGGCAGCGGTTTGAGTTGCAGAACCCAAGTTCGACCACAGTTCCAGACCGTCGGTAACGAACATGCATGGCTTGAATCAAGCTGCCCGTTCTCGGTAATAGCTCCGAGCACAGACTTCCGTCCCGCGGAACTCGGGAATGGGGCCGCGTGGTGTAGGTCTTTCCCAAAGGTGGGGCGTGTGGTGTTTTCGCCCCCATGCCTGCGATAACACAAAAAGCGAGCTGTATCATAGGCTTGCGCTCTGGTGCCTTCATCTTTTCTTTTTCTTGGCACATCCTGCGTGCCCAACGCATCACGCCTTGCACACATGATGAACCAACTTCAAGCTGCCGGCTTTGAGAAAGGTCTGCAGGCAGGGCTTTTGCACTCTTTCTCGACTGCGTTTACACTGGGCGTTCTGTTCCACTGGAGCATCGTCCGGTTCGAGGTTGACAGCTATGGATGGCGGTTTGTCGGAATTTATTTGGTGTCTACATCCGCTCTGTGGGCATGTTACACTTCGATCGGCCATTTTCAGGCCTCCGAAGCAGCTTTTCGAACGGCGTTGGTGGCGTTCGCCTTTAAGCTTGGTCTTGCCACGAGCATTCTCGCCTACCGTTTGATCTTCCACAGGCTGCGGAAATTTCCTGGTCCAAGGCTGGCCGCAGCCTCACGATTTTACGCAATGTATCTGGCCTGCAAGAATACACAGCTGAGCGACGAGGTGGAAAAGCTGCACAAGCAATACGGGGATTTTGTCCGCATCGGTACGCGTCATTCTCGTCCTCTTTGATGCATCATCCATGCTCACTACGTGTCTTAGGACCCCGTGAAATCTCTGTCAATCGACCGGCCGCAGTCCAGCTTGTTCACGGTGCGTAAAATATGCAAAGGGAAATGAAGGCAGCCTTGAGACTAACCATGGCAAGGGCCCCCGTCATCTTGCAAGAAATCACCATGGTACGCCCAGGTTACGAACGACGTTACTAAATGCTCCCTCAACTCCGTAAGAGTCTCGGAAGTCCATCGGCAACGAAGAAGAGCTTGGGACCGCAGCCTGGGCGTGAAAGGTACGATCAATTAGCCACAGATCTGAAATCAATTTGACTCATTGAATCAGCACTTGCGAAATATGAGCCTCGAGTCAAGGCCAAGACAGATACTCTGATCAGTCAAATCCGGAAGTTGGAGGACAGTCCAGTCGATGCGACTGACTGGTCAATGTTTTTCTCCTTCGACGTTATGGGCGAAGTTGGTCTCGGGAAGGATTTGGAAACTCTGAAGTCGGGCAAGACGCACCCTACCATCAAGGGCATTCACGACTCCATGTCAATCATTGGTTTGCTCACACCAGTTCCCTGGTTGTTGACCATGCTTGCAGCAATTCCTGGTGCAGCAAGCAAACTCACTGCCTTTATGAATTATTGCGCTGGGCAAGTGAAAGACAAGCAGACGGTGCGGCAGCTATGGGCCTGGAATTACTGATTTGGAAATGCTGACTGGTCTGTGTAGGAAGTGGACAAGGATGCTGATCCTCAAGACATCCTTTCCTACCTGATTAAGGCGAGGTTTGAGAACGACAAGTCCGCACCGCCAGGTGAAGGCGCACTGCACGAAGATGCCCGTCTTCTGATTATTGCTGGCAGGTGCGTGATAACCATCAACCCCCTTTGGTATTTGCTAACGATTACAAGTGATACCACCGCCAATGCTCTTTCCAACACGCTGAACTTCTTTGCTCGTAACCCACGCGTCCTCAAGAAACTCCAAGCTCTGCTTGATGAATACTTCCCGAACGGTGATTCCGACTGGTCCTACGAAAAGGTGAAGCAAATCAGCTATCTCGACGACATCATTAACGAATCTCTTCGTCTTCGCCCTCCTGTACCCAGTGGCCTGGGCCGCTTGACGCCTCCGGATGGACTCCAGATTGACGAAGTGTATATTCCCGGTGATACTATTGTTTCTATCCCTGCACAGACGCTGCACCGTGACCCTCGGAACTACGAAAACCCTCTGGACTTTGTTCCTGAAAGGTGGAGCGATGGCAAATTGAATCCAGAGACTGCACCCTTTATCACATTCTCTCGAGGTAAGACAAGATGGCTCGATGGAGATTTAGCAACTACCTGCTGATGTATGAACAGGTGCAATGAATTGCGCCGGCAAACAACTTGCCAAGCTGGAGCTTCGCATGTTTCTGTCTCGTGTAGCTCTCAACTTTGACATCAGCTATGCCCCGGGTGAGACCGGAGAGAACTTCGAGAAGAATCAGCAGGACACCTTTACTTTGACTCTTCCACCGCTGCCCTTGATGTTCAAGTCGCGGAAAGCTTAAGATCACGTACGGATTAGAATATACTGCCCGTCAATTGATCTTGTAAACATGAATTTCAATATTCCTGAGATATTAGAAGCCATTCAGGAAGCTAAGATCACTACTTGTGACAAGTATGAGAAGGTGTGAAGCTACCTTCAGAAGCTTCTCTCTCGTGACCATACTATGTGTAGGAACTTGTGAGACTCGTGCAATGAAGCCGCCGCTGAAAGTATGCTTGACGTTCTTTTTTCTACAGTAACAGAAAACCATTCGGAATTCATCGTTCTTATACCTTAATCCTTTACGCGGATATGTAGCCCAGCCTGAATCTGCTGATCGCGAATTCCATTCAAGAGTTTATCAATATCCTTGTCCTGTGTCTGCCACTCCCTCTCAATGAGTTCCTCATGGCGCCTGCTGCGAGGTTTGAACACAGCGGGGAATGGCTGTGGCTTTGAGACAAAACCAGAAGTCAGGGCTAAATCGTCAACCTCAACCTTTTTCCCCGTAGCCGGATCAACGGCGTGCTTGATGTCAAACCCCCACAGCAGGCGGGCGATTAGAAGAAACATCGAGTTCCTCGCAATGTAGCGCCCGGTGCAGACACGCCGACCGAAACCAAAGTGCCTGCCATCCGGTTGGCCCAACCAGCGCTCCGGCGCGAAACTCAAAGGCGCATCCCACGCCTTCTCGTCCAGGTGCATGGTCCAGTAGGCAGGCAGTACGGTCGCCCCCTTCGGGATTCGATAGCCCATGTATTCATCCTCGCACCGCGTGGCGTGTGGGATACCGCCCGGTGCAATATGCCTCCACCGCAGCGTTTCCTCCACGCACGCGCGGATGTAAGGCAGGTTGTCCCGATCAGATAAGCAAGGAAGCCTCACGGCGCCGATCACCTCATCTAGCTCCCGCTGGGCGTGCTGGGGAAAACGGGGATACGCAAGGCAGGCCAGCACGAAGACTTCCATGGCGGCGGTCGTGGTGTCCAGCCCGGCATCGGCCAAGATGCCTACGTCGTACGCGAACTCGAGGTCGTCCATCTGGGCCGCCTCATTGCTAGCATGCAACTCCTTGGTCCAGTTCCAAGCCTTCGACGACAAGCCGACGGCGGCGTTGCGGGTGTGCAACGCGCTCTCGATGCGGAAGAAGTCGTCAGCCACGCGCTTCCACGGCGCCAGCGGACCACGCGGCAGCATATTCAGGAATGGCAGCGCGTCAACGACCCACGTGCCGACTCGGCCGGCGTAGCCAAAGTTCTCCTGCACGCGCTGCGCGTCCTTGAGTGGCTGCTCATCGCCCGTCTCGATGCGGAACCCGTACGCCAGGCTATACACCAGACTGGCGCTGTACCGCTCGAAACGCTTCGTGAAATCATTCCGCGAAAGAAACTCGTGCAGCAGCAGCTTCGACTCCATGTCCTGCAGCGTCTCGTACGTCGCCGCCGCGCGCGGACTCAGCACCGGCGCCTCCATGCGCTGGTGCAGCAGGTACCGCTCGTCGTAGCGCCGCAGCAGCTGGTGCATGGCCTTGGTTAGGTTATCGCCCGCCATGACCATCCGCGGCCGGTCGGCGTACAAGCTGCCCCGCTTGCCCAGCAGCTCGTGCGCCACGTCCTTGTCGCCGATCATGATCACCGTCGTGCCGCCGAACTGGGCGCTGATGAGAGGGCCGTACTGCTGGAACCATTTGTGGTACGTGCGCCAGGGGACGTCGCGTGGCGCCTGGTGGAGGTTGCCGATGAATGGAAGTCTCTTGGGTCCAGGTGGCAGGCGTCGGTCTCGTCGTGCCTCGTATAGTAGTCGGAGGGCGATGATGGAGATGATGGTTAGTGTGACTGTTGCCCACATGCTTGCTTCTTTAGTTGAGGAAATTCATAATTCGAGAAGAACAACAGAAGTGAGTGGAAGCCATGCGTTATATTCGCTTTCATGTGCATGGATGAAACCCCACATGCGGTTCCAGCGGACCGGCAGTTGCTTGCAGGGGGCGGAAAACCACACGGAAACAGCCCTGGTACATACATACCTTCCCATTTCTCGACCATGCCGGGGCTTTCATCTGTTTCAAGATGACCCACTAATGCTGACTGATAAACCTTTATTCTTCACTTTGACTTTATTGTGCGACGCAGTTTGTGGTATCCACAAAAACTGCGGAGACACGGAAGTGGTGTACAAGTAACGCTAACAACCCCCCCTTCATAGTTCATATCGCCCCCCTGGAATCATATTTGACCTGATTGGGCGGCGTGTGTCAGGGTCGTAGGCAAGATACTCAACATTTCGGAAATGTGTGTTTCCCTTAGATTGTTTCCCCGCCTATGGCTCATGCAAAACTATCGCCCCTATGTTCGCGTTAGAGTTTAGTGTCTAACCAAGGGAAACGTAAAGCCCTTCATCGCAGCTCAAATGGGCAGCCGAAAGATTCCGTCTAATTGCACTAAGTACTTCTCAACAGAAGAACTGAGCAGCTTCATCACAGCTTTGGATAAGAACATATTTCTGAAAGTCACCAAACGAGCAAGCCAACTTCATCATTCAAGCAGTCGATCGGATTTTCTGCACTACTACATCTTGTCACGGAGGTGGGAGAAGCCGTTGTGGCTAATCAATCATGAATTGAATTTGATCCCTATTTACCAACAACATGACCGAAGGCATTTTGGCAGTAGTTTAACAAGTCCTCGTCTCAAGGGTACGTCAGATGACTGCGCCATGCAGAAGACAAATGCAACTAAACAAGCGCTGCGGCAAGTATCGTTGTGTGTGGTGTCCAACGGAGTGTTCGGGGTAGATGTTGACATCTTAAGCCTCGAGAGGTGGCTACATGGGCGTTAGCAGAAAATACGTTGAGCTCGACGAAGCAGTCAACTTACCAAGGTGGTCCATGTCGTCATGGGCCTAAAGGCCACACCGTTCCTAGGCGCAGCGAGGTCGATGATCTCATCGTCTCCATCCTGCCAGGGAAGATCATAGACGTACCAATCAATCCATCCCTGCCGGCTCATGATGGTCGTAACATCGATATCGCCGTCGTCGGTGACATGCGGGACGGGGAGAATGTAGGCCTTGTGGCCAAGACCGTTTCCTTCCATGGGAACAGGGTGAAGCCCGAGCTTCCTCACTGCGCCCAGGCGCTTATCCGACACCCAGCGCTCGCCCCAGTATCCGTCCCTGTAACTGTCACCAGTCCACTTCAGCTCTTGGCTGCTGTCGTTGATGGTGTAGTCGATGCGCTGCTTCTTGATGACCTTGCATCTCAGCTTCGGGTAGACGAACAACTGGTGGATGGGCGCATTGCCGCTGGTGCCCTTGGTCTCCAGGCTTTCCTTGGTCGTCGTGGAGCTCGAGTACCGGAACGAAATGTCGCTGGTCGACTTGACGTTGGCCGAGACTCCGTAGAAGGTGCCGCCAGCCTCGATGGTGACCTCGGCCGACGTGCCAGCATTGAACTTGGTCTCGGTGATGGTCTCCTCCTCCCTCACGTACGTCGTCTTGAACGACGACGCCGGCATGGTGTCGCCGTGAGAGACTTGAGGCACCCACGCCTCCGGCTCCACGACGTAAAGCCAACCATTCGTCGAGTACCAGTGTTGAGTGTACCAGCTACCCTCGAGAACTGGAATGATCATGCGTTTGGGGAGCTTGCCGAAGTATTGCTCTTGGATGCCGAACACGGCCTCCAGATCCTCCGTTGAGAGGTCGAAGCCTTCAGGCTCGGCCAAGTACGGCTTGATAGTGCCGAGCTTGTTGTGGTCGAATCGGAATGGCGCCGAGCCTTCGCGGTCAAAAGTCATGTTGATGGAGTGGAAGAGCTGAAGATTGAGGGGTGAAGAGATGAGAAGGTTGTGGGATGAGAGGGAAAGAAAAGGCACTGATAGCCTCGAACTATATATATATGAGACTCCATTTTCTGGCAGATTTGGGGTCCTTCTCCTCCAGCTAGATCAGTCACACCGTAGAGGTCAAGCGGAGTTCATCGTGACTCGAGCCGATTGGAATGTCCTTGTCGTCTTCGGCCAGATCTCGCGGATCATTGAGCGACACCAAGGAAAGAGTGGCTACGGATAGACACAATCGGTGTTGCAGGGCAGCTGAACATTCGTGCTAATGCGGGCAAGCAACTACGTGGCTCCATAATTCAGATCTCTCCGAGTCGTCGTGCACGGTAGGCAAGATCCCGAGGCCCCTGCTATACGCACGCAATGCAGATCCCAAACCTTGATTTGGAAGAACCAGGAAGCTGATCTACGGACTTTAACAGGGATGTTGAGAGATATGCAGTGCTAGGAGAGAATTCGTATTCAAACCAGCTGAAGAAGTGCCAAGTCAAGTGTCAGGGCATTCATCATTGCAGGTGAGGCAAGCGTCGACACAGTTGGATGGCGAAAGTGCTAACAGCAACCATGTTTTTTCCCTTCTAACGTGCTAGTAGTTCACTTACCGTATTATATCTTGGTACAGATGACCGCACCAGTTGCAAAGCTGAAACAAATCATCAAAATGTCAATGCGCGACTGAGTGGGCCTACGTTCACGGTCTTCCCGCTCGGCGGACTTGCCAAAACAGCATAAAGACGTCAAGTTCAGCTGAAAATCATTGTAAGTACGCGATATAGACTGTGCCGCTTAACAGTATTTCAAATATCAGAAGCAGCTGAAAATTAGTGTCGTGTATTGCGGGTCGTCAGCGCTACCGTTGCCTTTTGTTGATGTGTTGCGCTGTCACCGCCACCGACGGCCCCGCTTTGCCCCTGACATCGTCACTGCTGCCTTCAATTAACCCGCCACTCTGCAATCAAGAGGCTCCACTGGTGGATACGGCTGAGAATCGCGGGCCTACTCCACTCCCCAACTTCTTTAGCGGGCTGATCTACACTCTAGCACGGCCGTTCGGCTGTCAACACGGAACAAGCTCCGCTGCACGGCCTCCACCAACAAGCCATCCATCGTCACACATGCGACCATCTGCGCCACGAAACCGGATGCAAGTTCTTATCCATGGACGCAGTGTTGCCTCTTGTGTGTAGTGTAGAGGAAAAATCTTATCTGATCAGCTTGATCGACTTCCACAGTGCACATGGGCATGAAGTGAAAGTCGCGACGAAAAAGTGGGTCGAGCTGAGGTTTGGTGCGTCACCATAGATCTCGGGGGTGTTAGCGCGACGCCAAGGTAGGTAAATCGTCGTGCATATATCATTTGCAATGTTTCATTGGTTGCTTTCAATAATGACAATGCCTCAACCCTACCCTTTTCGGAGCGATCGCAGCAATAACTCGGTTTCTCTCGTGCATTAGCGGTAAGGCCCGTGCCGCCGGTTACGGTCCGTTCGTTAGGCTCATGGAATGTACCGCTTTACGAAGAGTGCAGCTGGACAGCCGGTGACGTTCTTGCCGAATGAGGTTGACATCCACCTACGTAGTAGCGCGGCGGTAATGAGCGTAGGCATCTCGCGCCTCCACATGCTGAGCCCTTCTTGCACAGCTTGAAATTAGCTTTCGCACCATACTTATTCTAGCACACCGGTCGCCCCGCAGTTTGCGCTGTCTTTTTGCAGCCTGTTTCGTGGCCTCGGTATACATGTGGGCGAAGCTTGGACTCATCTCACGGGTAATCTCTGCACCGGTTGCCAGATGTCTCCATATATCTTCTCCCGCCTCATCGCTCAGCTTCTCTCCCTCTGTTCTGCATTTTTGTGGGTGGTTATGATGAATGTATTATTGCATGTGCGGCCATGTGGCATGATAGAGGTTTTATAGAGCTTCCAGGTATTTTCAATGGCAAAGGAGCTGGTGGCGCTGCACCTTGGTGCAAGACAAGTTCACATTTATCCATCTGCAATGCGATCCAAGTGGTTTAGCACGAGATGTTTCTGCGGTCCATCTGCCTTTGGGTACATTGGGGTTCACAATTTTTCCAAGTCCAGAAAACCGCTCCGGAAGCAATATGCCGAATCAATACGTTGCCGAGAGAGTCTTATCATTCCCCGCCCCAATGAGAGCACGCAATAACTTGACGGCAGAGTATAACGGTTTCCGAAATACGTCGATGTATATTCATGAGTTGAGACAAACTGACACCGCTAAAACACCAAGACTAAGCTAAATTGCGTCACGGGTGATGACCCAAAGCTTCTTGGTGAATGGTCCATGAGAAGTCCAAGTGACATGCACACCAGAAGTAAGCCCAATTACATCGCCAGCCTTGAAATGGTGCGTCTTTCCAGTCTCAGTCTCGACCACAGTGACCCGCCCTTCCAACAGCAGTATCGTCTCATCACCCAAAATCCCCGTGTATGGCGTCACCAGTGTGCCTTTCTCATCAACATTCGTTCCCGCGATGCCTTTGCCGGACCTCCAGATGCCACTCAGCATCGTGCCGGACGAGCCGCCTGTGCGAATAAAGAACAGCTCTCCAGCAACTTGCGGACCTTCCTTCGGCTCGGTGAAGTGATAGTCTTCCCATTTCTCAGGGTTGTCGGTGACGTGGTGGACAGTTAACTGCTTGGGTTGGTCGTCGGTCGGGCTTGTGCCGCTCCAGATGCACCAATACTTCTTGAACGCTGGAGCCTTGATGTCCCAGTGGACTTCAAGGCCCTTGGGGGAGCTGATGATGGAGCCGGGACCGGCTTCAAAGCGCTCGCCGGTGGAGGACACCGTGAGAGTCACCGTGCCGTCGATAATGCAGGCCGTTTCATCGCCAAGTGGGGAGGAGTAGACGACTTGGTGGGAACCATCTTTCGATGCGCCGGGGGATGTTGGGCCGGTCCTCCAGAAGCCGGCTGTCAGGGAGCCAGAGGAGCCCTCTGTGCGTATGACAGTGACTTCTCCATGGACCTGCTTTCCAAGCGTTGGCTCTTCCCATTCGAAAGGGGTCCACTGCTCGGATGGCGGGTTCTGGACACCTCCATGCACCACGTGGGGAGGTGGGACAACCGTCATTGTTTGCGACATTTTGGGAAGCAAAGAGTTCAATATGATAGGGAAGGCTTCAGGCAGATTGATGAGATGTGGACAGTAACATCGGATGTGTTCATGTTCTCCTCTTTTATGCCTTCTCATAGCCTCCTCGCATCCTGGAATTTGGCCCCCTTCGTAATCTCCTGCACATGATCTATTACCTCGGCCAATCCATTGCTTCAATGCCTGTCTCCCATCCTCATCCCATAATTCGTCAATTCTTCCTCATAGCCCACCCTTATCTCCTGCCATTTCTTGGGCCGTGGGATCTACTGATATGAGTTACCTCCGCTTATCTCCTCCATTCCCGTTTCTATGAGGAGGAAAGTATCTGGCCCATGCAATCAGCAACAAGGAAGGAAGGCTACTACCGAAAGCCCGGTCTACCTATCAGAAATTGGACTTTCTATCAGGATGGAATATGTAGTGAATGCTTACAGACTTCCATTTTTACCATAATAAGTTGCAATTTTAGCCAAACGCAACCCGGAAATTCGTTTAAACCAGTCCCGGCCACGAGAAACTTTTAAAGGCTCTAAGAGTAAATTTGTACTGTATATTGTGTACTTCGACAACAAACTTACGGCTTCTTCGGCTGAACGGATATCTTTGTAAACTCTGATAAGGAGGTCAGGTTTGAATAAGACTTGGCGCTTCCCTCACTTGTGGCTATACCCCACAATCCATCTCGCGTGATTTAAGGTTGAACCTACTGAATTTAGAAACGGCCGTGTTCGATTTGTTCGGATGGACATACCGAAGTAAGATTAAGCTGACCGATATCCGAGTTTAAGGTTATACTTGCTCCATGCAGTAAGCGGGTGGGCGATCTATCAACAAAACCACAACACCATTGCTGCTTACTCGAGCGATCTCGAGGATGATCAATCAGCCGATTTGATTGCCAGAGCAACGTTGTCTGATAAGGCAATGATCCGGAAGAACTCGGCACTCCATATCACGACGACCCCGCACTGATTGAAACAGGGATAGGCGTGGGGAAAATGCACACGTAGACAAGGACCCCATGTAATCTTATCAATCGGGGTTTAATGGCCAATTACGGCCACTTTATTACTTATCTTACTTCGTTTCTGATGACCTCATGCCCAAGGCAGTCGCTTCACCATCAGCTTGCGGGGTGTATATATTGTGAAGCACCACGCTTCAGGATGGCATCAGACCATCAAGGGCAGATATCATTCACGACACCAAGATGTATCTTCCCAAAGACCACGCAGAGTACGACGTTCCCACGCTGCACAACTTCATTAAAGAGAATCCCTTGGGGATCATTGTCACTTCGTTGCCATCGCCGAACTTTCCTGCCATCCAGCTATCCCATGTCCCATGGGTTCTTGACATTCCTGACGACGGCAACGGGCTGGGGAAGCTACGTGGTCACATGGCCAAGATGAACCCTCACTCGAAAGCCATTATCGAAGCGGTGCAAGCTGCCAACCCATCCAACGGCTCACTCACCGAAGACGTCGTCATCGTCTTCAACGGCCCTGTCCACCACTACGTCACGCCGAAGTTCTACATCAAAACCAAGCCGTCTACCGGCAAGGTCGTTCCAACGTGGGACTACACGGCAGTGCAGGCATACGGCAGGGCCACCGTCTACTGCGACTCGCGCAACCCGGAGACCGGCGCTTTCCTGCAGCAGCAGGTTACTGCCCTATCGAACTACGCCGAGACCGATATCATGGGCTATACTGGCGAGGAGGGCAAGCCATCGGCGTGGGAGACCAGCGATGCGCCGGATCGCTTCATTGAGTTGCTGAAGAAGAATATTATCGGCGTGGAGATCGAGATTACCAAGCTTGAAGGGAGGTTCAAGATGAGCCAGGAGATGGATAAGGAGGATCAGATCGGTGTTGTCCAGGGATTCCGGGCGCTCAATACTGAAGTTGGACTGAAGATGTCTGAGACTGTAAGGCAGCGTTGTGTGGTGGTAGAGAAGTAGAAATAGATGAGATACGTAGGAAGAAGAATCTCTTAGACATGCTTTCGACCTACTGGATAAGTGTCCTACAAAGACATCCCCCCGCAGCATGCATGCTGTTTGCATTTATTGAAAACCACGATGATTTAGCAGAACGACCGCTTTAGTATAGCTCTGTTAATACTAGAGCAAGTATAGACGATGTTGAACTCTTTGGTCATGGCTCTCTAGTGATAGTTTGCCAGGTGGAATGCATAAGCGTTGAGTAGCGTGTGTTCAGACCGGTGTTCAACGCATCTTTATCAACAACTAAAATTAAACAATATGGGGGGTTTCTGTTTACGGGACAGTCCTGCGTAATATAGAGCTCCGCCCAGATGTGGGTCTCATTCAGCTCGAGCCAAGCTCCCATAGCATTATTGTTTTGTCCGAGGAGCTATGAGTACACGTGACTTTCTGGCGACATTTGCAGGTTTGTCCTTATTACTTGTTTCACGAATTAGACCCTGACACCGTAGCGCCAAGGATGAAACTCGCGCTTAGATTATAGATTCCACCAAAATCGGAGCATGCAGAAACTCCGAAGTCGCCACGTCACCCACAGACTTTTTCCAAGAGTGCACCACATGGCCCGTACGTTTCTGCCTAAGCAGCGCCACACAGTCCAATCATTATCACCACCATTTTTCAGGCAGCTCAACCATGCAGACCTTGGACCATCTTCCCATACGTGTTCCCCGAACGGAAGACAATGGCCCGACGCATGTACTTATGGACGCTCCCTTCTGTCCTCCTCCCTGCGAATGCCCCGACTGTCAGGATGGCTTCTATACGTCTCAGGAACAGGGAATCGACCGCTATGGCTACAAAAAGCGCCTCTCGGAAGGAGAAGCGAAGCAGATTCTGGGAGGACACGTTGCGCAGGCCGAGAAAGACCGAGAGTATTTGCGCGAACAATGTGGAAAGCATGGAGATAGGATCATGAGCCGTTGGAAAAAGCGCAGCAGGGACAAACGCGAAGCCTGGCTGTTAAAAGCCAAACCTGACCTTGAGATGCATCGTTGGTTCATCCCCAGCTACACTAACACAGATCCACACTGGAAGGATGCTCGAAGGCTCCGCGATACCTTTCTCCTGCCATACTTGAGTGTCGACCTGCTCAAAAAGGATCCTTCTGTCTTTCTCTGCTTGCTCTACAACCGAACTCACTACACCGCTGAGATGTGGGCCCCATCTGACAGTAAGGAGCTTACGGTCCCCTGGGCCATGGGATTTCTCGATGTCGACTTTCATGAAGGCTGTGTAGTGTTGCATGGCCCCCGGTACGGGCAGCTTGTTCCTTGGGAGCCGGCATCTGCCCACCGTTCAGACACTATTGGATTCCCCAGAGCCCGGTTGATCCTTGAGGCACAGGCCTGCCTTCTGAAGTTTCTTCGTGGAGTCGTGACCCAGATTCTGGAAGAGGCTGATTTAGGGAGCCCCTCTGGGTCTGCAAAGTGGGCAGAGATGGTCAAGTCAGGCTCGAAGAAGAGTGGAGACGTGGCTTACTGGTCCCAATTCACATACCAGCCTTTCTCCGCGCCACCAATATTCAACATGGATGCCACAATAATCGAGACGAAGGCTCAGATGGACGCGGCGGCTGATCACATCTGGCTTCTTCAAACGCAACCATCTTACATGCGGCGATACGTGCGGTCCATCCAACAGAATGCCGTTTTGAACGAGTTGGGGAGCGATGAAATACTTCAAGTCATGGTTGGAGAGTTATTTCACGACATCATCGTCGTCTGGTTCTGGCAGTCAGTGTTGGACGAATTCTACAATGCCAAGAACTTGCACGGTCGTTTCAGGGACAACATTGCACCTGGGCAGCCATTGCCCCGAAAGTACGACGAAGCCCTCGGAGCGCTGGAGCTCTTGCTCGTCAATTCGATGCACAGTCAGTCGAAGCACCTTCAGGCAATCATTCCTCAACGGCCAGGCTTCCATCATCTGTGGACATTCGAGCGTATTCCGGGCGGCAAATTCACGATGAAGCGTAAGCCTAACAACTCCATTACGAAACTATTCGACGAGGACCCGCTGGACTGGTGTTTGATGCAGCTCCAGGGCGCACCGGATGAGCAGCGCCGCTTCGACTATGGGATGCTCTTCGATTTCCTCGACGAGCACCTCGCCCAGTGCTCCGCAAAGGAACGCGCTCGGCTGGACGAGATCCTGTTTGCAAAGCTGTCCACCTACGCCGCGACCTCAGAGCTGCTCTGCGCAATCCGTCTCCATCGCCCCCAGAACAAATTCCGCGACGTCTTGGAAGTCATACAGAACGACGATCGGCTGGCTTGGAGGTTTTACGTCAGAGCGAAAGAACCACCCCAGGACGCACAGAGCACTATGGCGACACTTCTCAAGAAATTCTGCGATGTAGGTCCACCTAATGGACGCAGAGATACGGCTTCTCTCAAGCACTTTGAAGCGACCAATCGGACTCTTCAAGACTTCTGGAGATCTGTTGCAACAGCCCTTCGGGCGGAAGTTGCAGCACAGCATCTTCCGGAAGGCGATGTGGAAAAGATTCTCGGGTTCCTCCTGGGGCACGAGAGTCCCGAGCACTTAAAGGCATTGCAGGCCGAGAAAGAGCGGATTCTCCGAGAAATTGAGGTTTCAGCAGCGCCAGCAGGTGGTGAAGCGTCCTTTGGAACGGAATCATCTGTTGCAGCACTTGAGAAACCCTAATTCAGCAGCGGAAGATGAAAGTCAAAACAAGGCCACAAGAGTCGACCGTCGAGCGCGACGCAATCAATGTTGCCACTGACAATAGTACTCTAGAACAACCTGGAACACAAATCACTATAACCCACAAGCGGTCCTTTGATGTTTTCATGGCGATGTTCCCGGCGTCTGGCCAGGAGGCCTCCAGACTTGTTGACTGGGATACGTTTGTTCTCGCCATGTCCGATGCTGGGTTCTCCGCGCGGAACAATGGCGGCTCGGCCGTCGTGTTCCAGAACAACGGGCCTGAAACGTCGGTGCACGGAGGGAAAATCATCTTCCACAAGCCACACCCAGTACCAAAAATTGACCCCGTTATGCTGCACTCTATGGGCAAGAGAATGAACCGGTGGTTTGATTGGCGGAGGGATACTTTCATCTTAGGATCTTCCTAGAACGTCAGATTGGTAGGCTCTAGTTGGTGCCTGGATCCTATCCCCCATTCTTGCTTTGTTCTCGCTTTCGCTTGCTTTTTAAGCAGAACGCAATATTTCACGCAAAGAGAAACATCCCAGTGGCCTGTAATGCAGAATATCGTACTTCAGACATCGGCAATAATAGAGGCTCCATACTGATGTGGCTCGGCGGTGGTATATAGGTCAGCTGCAGCTCCTGTAACCAACGTATTAAATCACTTGGAAGCTTCGTAAAAGATTCCTTCCGTAACATCCGCGGTGACCGGATTGAAAAGGCTTCCACGGACTCCGCGGGCACCGGGCTTCGACGACATGCACGGACTCCGCGGAGACCGTTTTTTCTTGGGCAAGACATTCCGGACGAGCCAAGAATGCACAGGCCAGAGATTTCGTAGTAGGTAGAAACGTACAGCTGGCAGGCAAACGAGAGGGGCCGGATACAGCCGACAAAGTGTAACTTGCAATAATAGCTCGCTTGCACCAATTGGTCTGAAACGGTAACGTAGAAGGCCATTTCGCAATGCGCTCGTGGAGTAACTTGGCGCCAAGATGTAGTCTTAGCACAATATGTAAACCACCAACTGAAAGCCAAAGTGGGTCGGTCGAGTCGGGAGTTTTGCCTTGGATAGTATCCGGCCAAAACCGCCTCCTTGTACACAGTACAGGGCATGGTTTCCGCTCCTCAACGAAGATTTAAAGTAGATGAGATGGTACCCTTTGTGATTAACAGAGCAAAGACGCACCATTCTCACTATCAATTTCCATTTGCAAGAACCATCTCAAAACCTGATACCAAGCAGTCATGACAAGCTCAGCTAGTGCCCTGTTTCAAA
The DNA here is from genome assembly GCA_030512325.1 of Lasiodiplodia hormozganensis. Classification (NCBI taxonomy): domain Eukaryota; kingdom Fungi; phylum Ascomycota; class Dothideomycetes; order Botryosphaeriales; family Botryosphaeriaceae; genus Lasiodiplodia; species Lasiodiplodia hormozganensis. The sequence goes on from JAUJDW010000041.1 coordinate 219,113, forward strand.
AGTACGCAGAGGAGCGGGACAAGCGCCTCCGCCCCGAAAAGCTCGACCAGTACATCGACTTCCGAGACCCGTCGCTCTCATCCATGGATGCCGACCCGTACGTCGACTACGATGCGCTGGCAGCCAAGGATCGACCGCTCAAGGATGATTCCGACATCAAGGTTCTTATCGTGGGTGGGGGCATGCTGGGTGTGACGACCGCGTATCGACTGGTCACCGAAGCTGGCATCAACAGCAACGATATCGTCATCGTCGACAAAGCGGGAGGCTTCGGTGGGACGTGGTACTGGAACCGTTACCCGGGTGTGGCGTGCGACATCGAGTCCTACTGCTACGTCCCGCTCTTGGAAGAAACTGGCTACATGCCCAAGCACAGATAGTGAGTTGCCTTCGCCTCTTGTAGCTTGTGAACAATGAGCTCATGATTTACAGCTCCTACGGCCACGAAATTCGGGAGCACCTCGAGAGAATCGCCAACACGGCGAATGTCCGCGGCCAATTCTGCACCGCTGTAACACACCAGCAATGGGATGACGAGGCCAAGCGGTGGGCTGTGACTTTGCAGCACAATCCCGGCCCCGGACGAGAGCGAGAAGAGCTGAAAGTCCGCGCGCAGTTCCTGGTTCTGGCTGGCGGCGTGGTAAGGTCCCCTCACGTTCCCAAGTTGAACGGAGTCGACGTTTTCCGCTCGGCACCGAACAAGTTGCTCATGCACACCGGACGCTGGGACTGGTCTCACAGTGGAGGCTCTCCTGAGAAACCCGACCTGGAGGGCCTACGTGGTAAGCGAGTCGGCGTTATCGGGACGGGGGCGACGGCGATCCAAGTCGTTCCTCATGTGGCACGGTGGGCAAATCATACTTATGTCTTCCAACGGACACCATCCTACGTGGGCCCACATCTGCAGAAGGAACTAACTCCGGCGGACTGGGCTCGAGTGGCATACAAGCCGGGCTGGCAGGCAGAGCGAATGGCCAGTTTGGAAGCAATGTTCACCGGAAAGCCGGATGCTGAAAACATCGTTCAAGACAGTTGGACCGAGATACCCGGGATGAGAGTGATGACAGGTCACGCCGGCCGACTCATCGCCAAAGGGGAGGAAGAGCAGCATCTGAAAGAAGTACTCGAGCTGGATCATCCATGGACGGAAGCGATGCGCGCTCGCGTCGACGCCCAGGTGAAGGACCCTTTGACAGCTGAGAAACTCAAGCCTTGGTACCCCAGCTTCTGCAAGCGTCCAACATTCCACGAATCCTACCTTGCCCTCTTCAACGAGCCAAACGTCAGTCTCGTTGACACGGATGGTCGCGGTGTTGAAGCTTATACCCCCGATGGTGTCCGGGCTAATGGTGTCGAGTACGAACTCGATGTTCTGGTACTTGCCACCGGCTACACCTTTGGGATTCTTGACAGTTGTCCCTCATCATCGCTCAATGCGCCTCTTCTTGGTGTGGGCGGACGGCCTCTAAAAGACAAGTGGGATGCTGGTGACTTTGGAACTTTCTACGGCGTGATGACCAACGGATTCCCAAACCTCTTCTTCGCGTCTGGTAGCGGTGGATCCGTGTCGCAGAATGCGACAAGCTTCTACACGTTAGCCTCACGTCTGATCTCGCACACGGTGAAAGGAGCTCTCCAGCAAGCTGAGGGAATGGACAGAGTCACGGTTGAAGTCTCGAAGAAAGCTGAGAACGAGTGGACGATGAGTGTTGCAAAGCGGGCACGATGGTTTTCCCCATATTTGGCCTGCACGCCAGGGTTTGCTACAGGCGAAGGCATCTTGCAGGAAGTGAAAGAGCAGACCGAAGAAGAAGAAATGGAAGTTGCAAAAAAGGCCGGATGGGGAGAAGGCTCTATCACCTTCCGACAGAGGGTTGATGACTGGATGGCGACAGGGCGGCTCGATGGCTTGCTTATCCAAAGTTACTGAAAGCTCCGCGTGCTGGAAGCTAGCAAGAAAATGTCGCTTACTGCGACCCGCTAGAGATTAGTATACGGCAAGTAGAGACATATACTAAATTTAGTTTGGCGTTGCTCAACTAAAACTATTCATTTCTCAGCCTTAGCCACCGCAATCATCGCTGCCGACGCACTAGTTAATTTACCTTACTAAGAGGGGTTGCCCCGCGTCTAGGAATATCTGCTCGATGTCTACGCCCAAGTTTGAGAGTTTACCGGTGTTGTATTGTCGATGGATTAGAATTTTCAGTCGTGGTGTGATTTCATTATGCTTATTCTATAGGAGGCTTGCGGCTTACGCTTAGTTACGGCTCACTGGCTGGGACTTTGGAGACGCTGAGGCCAGATCGGCTCGCTTGCTCGCTTGCGGGGCTCGGGCCGACTTGACATGTCACTTTTCAGGGACGTCTGTCGTCTGATCGCAGCACTTCTCCATTACCATCAACATCTTCTGTTGCACGGTATACTAGAGTCTCTTCTAGTGCATCCAATACCATCAGCCTTTCATCGCGCATTGCCATATCTCCCCACTCGCTCTTACTCGCCACGCCAGCCATGCCTGTTGATGATGCATCCGCTTCAGGGAAAGGCTCTCACGGTCTCCTGCAACAGTCCTCGCTTCGGTAAGTTCCAGCTCGACCACTCTTCTGCGGCCATCCGCTAACCTCGCTTTAGCCGCGACGCCCAGAGACGCCGCCGCGAAGTTCGACGCCGGCTGTTAGCCATCACCCCTGCCAACTCCGACCCTCAACGACAATCTCCACTATGGTCCAAGCTGCCGGCAGAGATTCGTAATGAGATCTTCACTCTCGCCGTCTCTCAGCATCTTGACTTATCTCGTCCGTATCCGAAGGACAGCGTCTACTATAGGCCTGGTTACACTCATGCTTTTCGCGTCTGCACTGATCTGCTCGCCACCTGCCGCATCGCATGGTGGGAAACCAATGCCATTCCACTGTCGAGTTCTACCCTACCCGTTTGGCAATACGGTGGCCCTTATCCTGAGCCGAATTGGCGATTTGCCGAGTTTACCGCCAGGAATACCGCGCTTTTAAATCATGTTCAGTTCTTTATCCGCCACCTCAATGGTTCTTGGTATTCGTCACCACCGCCACAGTTCCGCCCAAACCGCATGACTGTTACCATCCGGCATATGTCATGGTACGGCTGGCACCTCAGCGATCCTTTAACCACGTTGGATACTTCGCGCAGTGGCCTCAGCCCGCCTGATGTGACGTTCCCATCATCCCTAAGGGAACTGATCATTGAATTTGAAACTTTGGAGCGGATGAAGCACCAGCTGGATGAAATAATCGAGGTTAGAGCAATGAGCTGGTGCTTCTATCGGGAAGATGGTATAAGCCTTTCTCCGGCTTCAACTCCGCTAAAGTATTACAAGTGGACGGGTGCAGCCGATTTTGGAGGCCGATACAGGCCTTCGACACGCAGCACCAAAGAGACCGACGATTACTACGTTGTCGCACTGACTTACACAAAACCCTGTTAACGCGGAGTCCCCATTATGCTCATGGCCGTGTAGCTAGTTTGTATGAATGTAGACTTTTGCATCCTGTTTCCAAACCTTTTCTACCGTTTTAGATCCGCTTTACATCGTCCTAGGCTGATGTAGCTATGCAACAATCTAATAGAGGCCATCCTTTCCCATTTGATGGGCGCAGCGGTTGCGGACGTACCACGCTTCGTCTCCCCCGATATCTGTGTGGATAAAATTTGCATCAATGCAGGCGCCATAATCAAGAAGCGATTGATGATGCGGATCAGCACGCACTTACTGGGCCTGATTAGATTACTATTGGAGCTGTAGGATCAGAGGAGAACCCGCTAACCCAAGCCGGGCACCGGCGATGGAGGAGTGACAGGTACGGCAGCGAACGAAATCCCACGCACGGCACTGTACGAAGAACGGCCCCGACGCTGCTTAAGATTCTTCTAACTTTGTTCGCTTATTAAGATATCTAGAAGCATCAGTACGAGACTAAAGAATTGTTTAGGTAATTTGCATGCTCTACGTAGTATGCTAGCTTAGTAAAACTTACAAATTTCTAATATGAACTACTACTAGTTGTGGGGCCGTTTAATGGTGGCAATACTGCACCCCAACGGCGCCTCTAAAGCCAAGGATGGTAGAATCTAAAGTTGACTACTAACAGTAAAAATGGTAAGGTTCGGCTAAACCCATCAGATCTCTGTGAGCAACACAGCTAGCATGGCTTTTGGACTCCTTAACGACGGCGAACGAAGCCACATGGCAGCAGCAAATATTAAATGACATAGAATTGGGAACAACCCTCGATTTATGTCAATGATAGCTTGTAGCATCTCACAGGCACCTCAGCTCAAGCTTTTCGGGCCGGGCCGTCGTCCCAGCGGCCCGCTCACAGCGCCGTCTCGGCAAGACTAACTTAAACCGGCTTCGGCTCAAATAGCACTCTGGCTTCTTGATCAATACAGTCTGCGGAGTCTATCGTGTACCGGATCTTTTGAAACCTCCACCTAGTGCGTGCCAGGAGACCTTGGCTTCGGTGAGGAAGACTCAGGTGTCACGTCAGCAGTCAAGCAGAGGCCAAAGAACAGTGCCAACGCACTAGTTGCGGGAACCGGAAATGTCAGCTTGAATAGCTTCCGGTCATTCTCATCGAGGAAGGAATGGCGGAGGGGGTGGCTCAGCTGTGGTAAACGCGCTCGGTAAATCTGATGCAGCACCGCCCTGCTTTACAGCAACGTCTGCGCAGTCTGCATCACCATGCCTACAACAGTCTTGAAGTCTGAAAATCAGCGCTCATTCTCGCCCCTCCACCATCAGCCGTTGAGAAATGTATGTGAAGATGCGGGAGATCAGGAAAAGGTAACTCAGATTGTTGGGGGCCGCCCCGAACGGGACTCGGAAGAAGAAGCGTCCAGACGAGCCATGCAGTAGGCAACGACGGGCGGAAAGTGCCAGAAGTCATCTTCAACAGAAGGACTCCACGTGTATAATCGTGTGGACATGATGCAGATCGAATCCGCGACAGTTGCTCAAGTGGTACCATCGATGACGGCGAAATGTCCGTTGCAGCCCTGCGCCGAGGAACCTACACCAATGCAAGGTGAGCGTCATTCTTCGACATCGACATTGTACAACTTCTGGTCGGCAAAAGCCGTTCTAGTGCGAGATGCTTCAGGCTTACGTTAGTTTCGTACAGCTAGGAGCTACACGGATGATCAACTCCCCCGCCGCACAGGGGCATGCGGCTCAGGCGTTGAGAGAACGGCTTTCGTGTAGGGCAATGTTGCGGCAGCTGTACGGTAGACCCATCAGCTCTCTGAGCAGCTCCCGTAACAAGGGCGAGTGCATGCTCGTTTTGGACAGGTTGACGCAGGCCCCGATCCCTCCGAACAAGCTACAATCTGCGTTGGATCAATCGGTCAATGAAAGACTCTAGCATGGAGGTCAGTCATTGTTTACGTCATACGAATCGGCAAAGTTGGTTCATGGGTTCACTTAGTCCTCGAGCGCTTTCAGTTGCTTCAGCAGTGGAGTGCCCAAGCTGTGCGTTTTCCATATCACGTTGCGGGTTTCTGGGCATTCCCAGCATTTTGTATGCGTCCGGGACATCGATGGCATGAGTATGCTTTCTCTGGGAGACATCGTGTAGGGCCTGAATTTCTTTTACGCGGATGTTGTTGTGGAGCGAGGATGACCATGCATATAACTTGTTGTGAAACGGCGATGACCTTGCATATGCCGCACTGGCCTTTTGCCTGATTGTGTTGTGGATCGCGGATGACCATGCATATGTAGATCATCTCACGTCAGCCACCTGCGTCAACCCCGTACACAAGCCTTTTGGCAAGCTTTACTAAATTTGAGCATCGGCTCTTTCACCCTTACCGATACTCTTCAATGGTGCTGGTTTTGATTGCTTGTGGAGAATCGTTGACGGGTTGCGGCAAGTTTACCTCCGCAACATTAGGAAGCTCGAACGGCGTCCATAGAATGTAATTACATAATTGTAACTATCTGTGTACACTTGGAATGTAACATTCTGATTGAGTTAAGATGTGCGCCACCCGTTAAATGTGCAGGATGCTGAACTGGTATGGGTTAGTCCCTACACTCCCGAGATGCCCGTCCTACCTCATGAGAGGATTCGCAACGATGTCATGGCTGAAGGCAGTAGCATCCTTCTCTGAAATCACATTTGCTTTTCCTAGGTGTGGAACTGAATGTGTCCACGCGTAGGTATTGCCACATGGCTGCAAAGAGACAACCCGTAAGTGCGAATGTCTTTTCTAAAACAGGCCCCCATTTTCTGTGGAGCAGCTGGTAAACGTTGGTGTTGGATTGGAGACCCGAGTAAACTTCGCTTTTGTTGATGGGGGCTGGAAAACAAAAAGAAGTCGGAAAACGTGGGGGCCCAACAGTTTTTGGTCTAAGCCTCGGTTGCCGTTGCGAAAAATCATCAGGGGCGAAGAGCAGACATTACCGTAAACTGTCTTTCAGTTTTGCGAGATTTGCAGATCGCATGCGATCCTGTTTCATGTTGTAGAGCACCTGCGGTTGGAGCTGTTGGTCCGAGTTTTGAGAGAATTGTTTCTCGGCCCCGAGGAATGCCTAAAGCAGCCATGTGTCAGCAGATCGCATCCGTCCTGTTGTCAGATACCCGTGCAACCCGAATTCACTGCTCCCGAGCCTCCCGAGTTGCTCTGTTGGATGTCTTTGGTATTCTGCGTCGATGGAATCAGAGAGTGCAGAGTATCAGGCCGAAAATCTATAAAGTCCACTGCTCCTGCGCTTGTAACTGCTCATCCACAACAACCTTCTTCACTCTCCACTGCTCGACATCACATCTCTACACTTTCAAAACTCAAACTCCAAACTCGACTTCAAAGCTCGACTTCAAACCTCTTCATCAACAACCATGAAGTTCACTCAGATCACCCTCATCGCTGCGGCCCTCGCCTGGCCTGCTTTTGCCGCCGTCGCTGCCGAGCCCTCTGTAAGTCGTCTGGTTACTATCCGCGTGCAACGCAACACTAACCAACACATCCAGGAAAACCTCAACGACCTCGTCAGCCGCGCCACTGTTCAGAAGTGTGGCGATGGCCAGATCGCCGACGACTGCAAGAGGTGGTGCGGTTGTGCTGGAAAGAAGGGAAAGACTCTTTGGTGCGACGAGGACGAAGTCTCCCTGCAGACCTGCAAGGACATTGGATGCAAGTGCAAGAACTAGGTGGACGAGTAGAGAGAACGGGTTTTACAGCATTGCCTCGGTTTCTTGTTTTGATGGGATCTGCTCATGAGGATTCCATGCCGCTCGCTCCTATTTATTTGTCGCTTGGAAAGGTTTATCATCTACGCTGGCTGTAGGAGTTAGTCTATTCAATCAATCGCGATTTATCTTTTTCATATTCGACAGAACGGGTTTTCTACTAGCCTTATATATATATTTTATATATCGCGCTGTTACTTATTCGCGCCTCTACTAAAAAGTAAAAGATCTATAGCAGCTTCCTCGGTCGTAATAAGATCTAGAGCCTTATTAGTTATAAGGCTAATATCTTTTTCTATAGATAGAAGTCTATAGTATTATTAGATCTAATATAAAAAGCGTAGCGTTATTACTAGTAGTATTGTAGCTATTAACTTAAACGGCGTATATAAGAGTATTTTAGTATTTATAAATACTATTACCGGTCTAGAGATAATTTTTATTTAGAATAATAATTATTTTACTCGATTAAAGCTTAGAGTAAGCTCTAAAAATAATTTTAATAGTCTCTTTTTCTTTTATATAGATTTAAATTAGCTTATAGTTATAGTAATATTTTAGCTTTTTATTAAATACTTCGCTTTTAAAGCTTATATACTAGAGATAAATAGTTAAATATTAGTTTAATACTAATATACTATAAACTCTACGCTTACTTACTTCTAATTTACTACGTAGAGAAATTTTAAAGTTATTTATTATTTGTTACGGAACACCTACAGAAGGATAGAAGTTAGGAACGTAGCGCCAAGCGAATCCCCGCGCCGAGGACCGGTAACCACGCTTATTACTTAGCACCACTACTGACGGTTATAACGCTAAGACTACACCCTTATAAACATAACCGCCCGTTATAACCTACCTCTACATAACGGTTAGAAATTACGGTTATAAAGTAAATATTTCCTTGTATATATAGTATACTTATTTATAGTAGATAGGACCTCCATAGTTAATTTCAATCCTTACCTAGCACCCCTCTTGTTGCCTTTCCTGCCTGACTATAGTTGCTATCCTCTACACTTAGTGTCTAGTAACATCCCAGATAGCGGTAGTAACCCCTAGACGCTAAGAGAACCTCCCCAACGTTTTTACCTTACCCCCCTTCCCGAGTCCCAGCGTAACATTATTTTCTTTTTAAAAGAATTAGTCTAGTTTATTATTACTAATTATATAGTTTTAGACTAGATAGTTTATTAATTATATTTAGACTTAGTAATTTATTTTTTAATCTTTTTAATATTAAAAAGTAGTAAATTTAATACTCGCTTTTAGAACGCTTTTAAAAGTTATTATAAAAGTATAACGTAAATATTATTAAGAAAAAAATTAAAAAGAATAATAATAAATATAATAGAATATATTTAAAAGAATAGTACTACTATATTATAATAAAATAAGTATATATATATTACGTTAAAACTTAAAAAAAAGATTTTAAGATAGAAGTATTAGAAAGATATATAACGTTAAGAATTTACTATCGCTATTTAAAATATTACTAAATACTAGATATAAAAAATAGTAGTTATAGTTAAATAGAAAAGATAATAAAAGAAGTATAAGATAATAATTAAAATTAACTACGAAGATTCTATCTACTATAAATAAATATATTTTATATACTATAATTAGCTACTAATTAGCTAGACTATAGTATTAATATAAATAGTAGAATAGCTAGTAGTTAAAAAAGATTTACTTTATAGAATTAGACTATTAGCTATTTAAATAAATTAGATACGTTTAAAATTTTAATATAAAATAATTTAGTTTATTTATAAGTTCTACTACGCCGCTTAATCTATATTTTAATTTTA